>MU728307.1:0-25796 GCA_026770625.1 Nicotiana glauca
GATACCACCCACGGTCATTGATATCATCAAGGTTTACCAAAACTTTCTTACTCCTCGCAGTTAAGATAAAAATCTTAAACAAGCCATGGCCCTCCACACTAAGGGACCAACTTGAGTTAAGCAAATATTGAAGAAGCCTAGAAAGAAGGACGCATAATTGCAGATCTAATCAGAAGATGACACGTGTGTGAAGCATTAAATGAGCAAGATAGCTGAGGCGTCAGTATTGTCATAAGCATTGATTATGGCAAAAATTTCACTTTCCAATTATTTAATTGATAAATAAAAGAAAAGTGGGAGGATTATCTGTATTGGGAAAAAACTGAATTTATATTAAAGATGACGTGGCATGACACGTGGATTGGTCAAAAGGTCAACATGTAATAATTAATTGAGAGACACGAGAAGAAGAACGCAAATTAGGCACGGGGTGCAATTTACATACGTATCTCGTACCTAAATGAGGCATTTAGGTCTAGGAATTCTTAAGGATTCAAAAGACAAGAATCTGGTGACGAAAGATACGGGAAGAGGAAGTTAAACAGGCACGAGAAGCAGTTTAGACACGAGTCCCGTACCAATTCGAGTCATTTAAAGCCAATAGATCGAAAGGCATTGAAGACATGGATCTGAAGACAAAAAGGAGTTCAAATTCAGTATTAAATACTTGATACGTTGGAAAATTGGTATCTAATATGAATGATTGTGTAACGGCTTATTTAATGTCGTTTATTACTCATAATTGTCTCATTAAATGTCCGTTATTATTCTTATTTATACTAAGGAANCAAATTTCTTTATTGCTTATTCTTGTTTAACGAAAGCCTATTGTACTTTTTGGTCTCTTGATTATCAGTAACCCGATTTCTTATCTTAAATTCTAGCTTTGACCAAATTATCATTTTTTGGTTAAACAGGTATGATATAAGCAGCCTATCCTGATGTAAGTATCAATGGCAATGACTGATTTCACAACTTTAACTTTTAGAGAGGAAGGTCTATTTAATTTGTTTTACCATAAATTTTCTTACTTTTTGTTTTAAGTTTCTCTTTTTTTTCTCCTTTCAGGAACTTGGTGGTAGCTTGATCTTAAAACAGACAGTAAAATGCCTTTGTACACCTGAAACTTACTTCAGCAAAGTATGATTATTCTCCAAATTAATTAAGCACTTATAATCTTTTTCTACACATTTTTTTTTCTTTCTCTCTTTTTTCACATTAGACTTTCTGATTCGGGGTGATTTTATTTATAGATTTTGTATGCGTCACTGAGAGTAGATGTGGATGAACCAGCGAGAGACTCAGTGACAAGAGTCATGGCTACAAGAGCTGATGAAGATATTAAGCAAATTGCACAAGAGTTTCATAAGAGAAATGGAACTACTCTGACTAACAAGATTGAAGAAATTGCAAATGGAAGCTACAAGGAGTTCTTGCTTGCTTTAGTTGCTAAATCAACCTAATTTCAGCTATACTACTTTAGCTGAAGAATTTAATTTCTCATGCTGATGATGATGAATATTTGTCTTTACTCTTTTTGTATTTGATCGCGTGGCTGTCTACTTTTGTGTTCTTTTCTGGTTTCTAAAACTTATGTATTTCTCTTTTTATGAAGCATTTCAATATTAAATAAGCTGCTAGAATCCTTGCAAATTTGTGATTCTTGAGGGTGTGTTTGGTATAACAGGAAAATGTTTTCCAAGAAAATATTTTTTTGGAAAACAAGTAGTAATCTTATTCATTTTCCGGTGTTTGCTACGCACATTAAGGAAAATGATTTTTCAAGAGTATTTATAAATAACTTAAATATAATAAACATGAAGCCATAAACTTTCAAACTAACCACCTTCTGAAAAAAAAAAATTAAAATTTTGGAACTTGTAAAATTTTGAGCCTTTAAACCGATAAATAATAAAATTAAAACTGAAAAATATATTTATGTATATACTCCCTCCGTTTCAATTTATGTGAACCTATTTCCTTTTTGGTCTGTGCCAAAAAGAATGACATCTTTCCTTATTTGGAAACAATTTACCTTTATGCAATGATTTATAGCCACACAAAATATTTGTGCCTCATTTTACACCACAAGTTCAAAAATCTTCTCTCTTTTCTTAAACTCCGTGCCAAGTCAAATGGGTTCACATAAATTGAAACGGAGGGAGTATACTTTCTGGGTGTGGGTGGGGGGGGTCAGTAAAACGAAAAAAAATAAAAAATTTTAATTACAAAAAAAAAAGTAAAAATTTTTCTGTGCAGGGGAATGGATGGTGCAGAAAAATAAAAAAATAGAAATTTAAAATCAAAAAGAAAAAAAAAGGTAATTTTTTTTTTTGCAAGGGATGGGGCATGGGGGTAGTAGGGTGGGTGGTAACGAAAAAACTGAAATTTGAAAAAAAAATCTTTTTGTGGAGGGGGGGGGGTAGGGTGAGTTAGTGAGGGTGGGAAAGATTGAGAAGGAACTTTGGAAAATGTTTTCCCTCCTCTTGATAAGGAAAACATTTTCCTCCAATTGGAAGAAAATGAATTGATAAGGAAAATATATTCCAAAACTTTTAAAGCAACCAAACATGGAAAAATTGGAAAATATTTTTCAGAAAATATTTTCCTTCATACCAAACACACCCTGATTGTGTTAAATTCCATAACACTAGGAGTACAATGGAGTTGAAGGGGAACCTTGGCGTAACTGGTAAAGTTGCTGCCATATGACCAAGAGATCACAGGTTCAAGCCGTGTAAATAGCCTCTTGCAGAAATGCAGGGTAAAACTGCGTACTATAAACCCTTGTGGTCCGGCCTTTTTCCGAACCTGTGCATAAAGAGAGCTTAGTGCATCAGACTACTTTTTTTAGGAGTACATTAGAGTTTGTTTGTTTGTTTTTATCTTTTTTAAACTTTGGCCCCATTCATGTACAAGGGTAGCATTCAATAGAAGTTAGTGCTTTGGGTCTAACCTCATAGTCATACATGTGTTGCCTTGCATGCACCAAACATATATAAGTAAGGTTAAGAGCCTGTTTGGATTGATCTGTTTTAAGTGCTTTTAAGCTAAAATAACTTTTAAGTCATTTTATAGTGTTTGGATAAAGTAAAAAAGTGTTTTTAAGCACTTATTTTTAAGCTAAAATGAAAAAAAAAAAAGTCAAAAGCCAAAAATTAGAATTCTTAACTTATGACTTAAAAGCTATTTTGACTTAAAAGTCACTTAAAATAAGCCCATCCAAACGGACTCTAAATAGACACAGATATATAGATATGTATAAACTTGAAAATTTGAATAATATTTATCTATGTTAACTTGCAGATAAGAACTCGGATTGAATTTATATATCAATACGGGTTCGATCCTACCTCTTTGGAGATGGAATAAATTTGATAGCAAATTGTAAACAACTTGATAATCTTCTACCATGTGTGTAATTTTCAGATTAAAAGACATAAAACTAAAAAAGAAATTATTAAAGAACTATAAAAGTAATTTGATTTAGCAAATAAAATACCTTGCAAAAGTTCAAGAATTGGGGATTTACTTCTGGATACATAATGTAAAAATTAATTTAAAATACTAGACCTGCCTCGGTACAAAATATAACATAATTTGCCGCAAAACCTATGTCAAACTGCAACTTAGCTTGTCAAAGCGTAAAGACCATGGCACAAAGACAATGGAAGGCCTTGAAGTCTTGATCCAGTGAGAAAGACAATGCAGTTTCATTGGTAAAAAAGGAGAAATTAGGAATTTGAACATCAATAAACCCAAATTTTGCCTTTAACCATAGTCCACAGCAAAATTGAACGGGACTTGCCCATGTAAGCTTAAAACTTTAGGTCTATTCATTAGTTCGGATGATCCAATGGCTTCAACAATTCCCTCTGGAATCCATCACTTGTAGCAACAAGTTGTAATGGTAACTTTCTTCTGATACATAAAAGGCATTCTGCATAGCTTGTCAAAAGCTGATTTAAATGTTTCCAACGCCTAAATTTACTTCATTTCCATT
Source organism: Nicotiana glauca (assembly GCA_026770625.1). Taxonomy (NCBI): domain Eukaryota; kingdom Viridiplantae; phylum Streptophyta; class Magnoliopsida; order Solanales; family Solanaceae; genus Nicotiana; species Nicotiana glauca. The sequence goes on from MU728307.1 coordinate 4,004, forward strand.
TGTTTTTTGTTTTTGTTTTTTTTTTTGTGTGTGTATTGTGCGTGTACTGTTGGTAATCCATAACCCTTTCACTGTAGGGCTAGTAAGCATGGCGTAGCCCGCCCAACCCAAGTACCCAACTAAGAAGAACCGAACCTAACAGACATATCTATTGGTTACTCAATTTTAGCCCGGCTTACGCCATGGGATGGCTCCAACAAGTTGCACCTAGCAGGAATCTAATTCTTCGTCTCATGCATTAAGCACTACTATATGTGCATGTGCATGTACCTGCAATATTGCCAAAGTGCTGGAACATTTTTTGACATTTCTAGCAGCTTATAGTTTTTACCCTTTTATTGCAGGTTGTTACATGAGTTATAGAAATAAACTACAATAACCCTTGGTAGATTCTGTTAGGCGGACATGAATCTAGGAAATTTTATTATGAATTAACGTGATGATTGTTTCCGATAAATCATACATGACAGAGCAACTTGTTTGATTAATTAGAATAGTTTTGTTCGTTATGTGCCATTAGTTCAAATCCGCAACTGAAATTATTCATTTCTGGGCAATCTGTATAAGATGAGATTTTAGTTTGTTATGCTGTCAGTAGAAAATGAAACAGTGTATAACGATCGTAAACATAATAAGGAATCAGAGGGAAAAGTCTCTTTCTTTCTATTGAAACCTTTAATATGTGTTTTTGTTTACTACACGCTTTCAACATATAATACAACAAATCTCTCACAATGCAATAATTTGTAGAATCATCGCTTGAATGAGGAAAAGAATATGAAACGTGAAACCAAAAAGATTTACATTTTGAACACTCATCACTCTCTATCTAACCAATAAACAAAAGAAAGAATTCAATCAATCACATCCTATAACTATCCTTCTCTTTCTGTGTAAATAAAAAAGAAACTGTTCAAAACTCTTTTTCCGTTGCTTGCAGAAGGAACTGAAAATCTGATCTTTGACGAAGGAGGGGAGGTGGTTCCACATCAGACAGGTTGATAATGTGGAAGGATCGTGATATTTCTTCTATAGAGAATGGTATGCTGTAATTTGGAAGATCAGTTAGTTGAAGAATGAAAGTCAATTTATTTTGTGTGTTTAAAGTTAATTACCTTGAATCCACATCAAGCAAGAATGTATTATTTGGAATGCTAGCCGAGTCTTCCAATGTTAGTGCTCTCATCCTGCTAATGGCCTGAAATTCCAGAAGTGTCAGCAGTGTCTATGCTAATTGTTCAAACTATACATAACTAGATCTGCTGAACAAAGAAACAGTTCTTTCACAAATATCCATCCAAGGCCTACTCAGTGTATGTTCAGAGTTGCTTTTGTGTGTTTTTAAAAGTCTTTTGTTAATAGAATCATTAAGACTATTTACTTAGAAGAGGAAAAGAAATGGTTAAGAAGAAAATTAATTTCGACATCAGTTTCTTTCGTTGTCATTGTCAAGTTTTTAAGGGTAAAGCCGTAAAGAAGCTAACTATATGATTTTTTCGCTAGGGAGCTATGATGGAAATCTTTTGCTACAGTGAGAGAATCCTGTGCTGTCCACGGCCTTTGGGTGTTTCTTTTACATTAAAGTTGTTCTGGAACATAAAGGAGGGTAAGCTGTTTCACTGTTTGATTTGAGAATAACATGAGTGCTTTAGTAAAAAGCTTTTTTTCGGTGTATATGTGAAACTGCATAGCACACTTGGCTTCTCTGTTGAAGCAGGTAGGACTTCTTCCCACCAGAGCTTAGACACACTTTAAGAAGATTGGTGGGCTGTTTTTATTTGGTGTTTGTTTTATCTATCTTTTTCTATTTGGGAACATCTTGTCTTTTAGCTCTTTACTGCTAGATTGTTTTCATATAAGAGAAGAAACTGCATGCAATAATTCTTAGTTTTTACTTTTACATGATAATATATGCTTGTGTTGCATGACCAGCTATTTGCGGACCATCGGCGTCAAACTGGAGAACCTTGAATAACTTTACCAACTCTAATGGAAGGATAGAGTACCTCTAATAACACACTGAACAAGAGTGCTTACCTCTGGAGATAAACCATGGGTTCCGTATTTGTCGTCCCAGAACATAGTTCCAATCCGATATAATTGTGCAATGCTCAACATCTAAGAGAAAAGAGGGAAAAAAAGCAACAGGATATAAATTTCAGTTCTCGGTTCTGAGTTCTAATCATAGCTAGAATTCGTTTATTACAAAAATGATATCTATAATACTCTGTGACTAACTGCTAACATCATTGTCATTTGGCCTCTTAGTTTGAAATGAAAAGAGAGTTCTTTTTCTATTTTGAAAAGTCAAACGAAAAAATAGTTTTGAGAGATGTTGGGGGAATTAGATTGTTTTTAGCGCAGAGCTTAATTACCGGGCAGAGTTCACTCGTGATCTCATCCAATGCCTTTTGAGATTTTTGATGCAACACCTGCGAGGTTGAGGCATGATAATATAAGTACTCAGCTATGAGGTAATCTGCTTACAGAATGATGATGTGGACAATAGCATACCAGAAATCCTACAGCTTGCCTTATGTGTTGAAGTTCATCCCATGAAGATCCAACATACTGTTTCATGAGAACGAATTAAAACATTATTTCTTGTTTCGAACACCAGATTACCACCGTGAACAACTTTTTTACCTGCTCTGTTGCTTTGGAACACCAACTTTCCAGTTCTTGCAGACCTGCCTTCAGATATTCCCCATTGCTAAATGAGCAGCACTCACGGCGAAGCAACAAGCTGAAAAGTTTTCATATTTCTGACATTAGGACTGAGGACATTTAGGTTACTTCTGAAGTGAAAAACAGTTGTTAATTGGAATAAGAGATGAATACCTGTTGAAAAGCTGGACATTTATGTATGAGAACACCTGACTGAATATTTTCCTTGTAATTGTGGAAGGTACCTGAAAACACAGATCCCACTCATGAAAACTGGAGACATCTCCAGACATAAAATTAAGGAAAGCTGATACAAGATGTTACTTCACTTACATTATTTTCTGAGAGTATTGTCAATGTACTGTCTAGGCTATTCACAATGTTTTGCCAGTGTATGATGGATGCCTGTTGTTTCGCGATGATGTTTGAGTGTATACTTCTAGATGACCCTTTTAAAGGTCTTACCCTTGCAGATCTTGGTGCCTGTCAATTTATTTTATAAGTTAGCTTGAGCTGCTGCAAAAGTATAGACAAGGGATTACAGTACGAAAAGTGGTGCTTACATGTATGCACTGGTTAAGGAATGGACTTATTTCTTTCTTTAAGTTGTCACGGATCATTCCATAAATTTTCTCAACGCATGCAGTTAGGTGTTGCTTAAACAATAAGGCTGGGTATTTAGCTTCAATCCTTGTACGGACATTTGGGCTTCCCTCAATTCCGCTGTATCCACTGGAAATTGCCATGCTTAATGAAGTTGAGCGAAAACCCTGCTGTTGCCCTTGATATGTCAATGTAAACATGTTCATAAATGATTGAAAGCTTATATTGTGAATGTTTACCTGTGCCATTCTGCCAAACAATGTGGTAGGTGAGCTGCGATTACGATATGGGGACCTAGTAGGCACATTACCAGCTTTAATTGTGGTTTGCAAAAGGAACAACAGAGTTGAAGATGTTGACAACCAGTAGGCTAGATCACCAGTGTTATCCTGATCCTGCAATAAATTATTGTCAAATGGTTGTCTAAGTAGCTTTAGATTCAATCATTCATTAGGACCATTCCTAGTCAACAATGGATCATAGTGCAATTTCACCTCTATAGATGATCGGATGGTATGAATAATCCTATCAAATATATTTGTTTTTTCTGCTTCAAAGGATCTCCACTGCAGAAGTGCTTTGTATAGGGTGCATGCAGCTACTGGTCTTCCCTTGTCAAATTGCTTGTCTTCCGCGAGGCACTTTATCAGTATATCATGGTTTTCCTGATTATTGAAGAATGAAAACAGAAGTAAGCAGCAATGACTACGAAACCATCACAATATTATCTATCAGATCCACTTGTAAAGTTCAAGTTTCTACTACTTGCCTGCTGCCTATCTGTCAAGGATCTTTGCTTAGTTAAAGAGATGGGAGGGGAAGAATCCTGCAGAAAGAATTTAGGTATCACTTAGCAATTTGCTAATTGTTGTGGTCCTTAGTGCATAGCAATTATTAGTGAGAAGCTTATATACCTTAGATATTTGTTGCTCCATTTTTATTTCTTCATGCACTTCCACCGTTTGATGTCCATTATCAGCTGGATATATGTTATCAACGGTCTGCAATAATTCAGTCAGGAGTGAGTAACTGAGAGGCATATTAGTTCTACAAAAATGATGCTTACAATGAAAAAGATGAAGGAAGTGTTAGCTTACCTCAAGCCCTTTAGGTTCCCGATCAGAACTTACTATTTGCTCTACAGCTACCCTTTGAGTGCGGAGAAGCTCATTTTCTGACTCCAAGTTTTTGATCTTGTTCTTGAGTCTGATTAAAGATGAAAAACCAATTCCATTTGATTTTCACAATAATAAAATGTTATTATATCTGCGAGCTTAATACAAACCGAAAGCTTTCATAGGATATTGTTCCATTCTAGTGGAAAATTAAGTACAGATAGGTATTCTCGAAGCAATTATTTCTTCTAAAACTCACAGAAACTACATAAGTCGGTCGGCTCTGGATTTATGTCTATATATTTATGCTTAAGTTAAAGTTTTGATCATGTAATTTGTACCTGTTTCATTGAGCTAGTAATGTAAATGTGAGCTTACAAAACTGTTTTTAAACTATAAGGACAGAAACTATCTTCTCTAGCTTTACTTGATGCCAGTTGGCAACTTTTTAGCTTGCTTAGTCTATTCCTGGATATGCATCCTTACATGTCCATTTCCTCAGAGAGGGCTTCATTTGTTGATGCTACTAAAGCCTGCTGGCGGAGAACCTGATTCTCAGATTCAAGGTTGGATAAGTTCAGTTGTAATCTGAAAATAAACATTAAGAAGACAAAGTAAGACAATAAGTTTCATACTGATGCTACTTGTATTGAATTTCAAGCTTCAGCCACTTTAATATTCTACACAAAGAAAATAGAGGATATACCTATCAATGGACTCTTGGAGCTCTGAAACTCTTAGCTGGGTTTCTTCTGCCTCTCTACGACTGGCCTGGCATTCTTTTTCAACTTCATTGTAGCTCTGTTCGAAGTCCTCTACTCTCTTCTTGAGCTCTCTGATTTCTTCCTGAATATATGACAGGTAAATTGCACCACATGCGATGATGTTAGGAACATGCTAATTTATGATGTGTCATGTATTCTGCTGCAGACATTGCTGTGAGTATATTTCCTGTCTTAATAATGAAACTTTGGTTTTACTGTTTTATGTCTAGATGATCTAAATACCTCAAACAAATTTATTTATTCCTTCTCTTTTTATTGACTACATTGATTTCAGGATTTTCCTTTTATGTTCAATTATCTGAATATCATAATGAAACTTTTCTTTGTAACAAACCCCCTTTCTTTGGGTAGGTGGTTATTCACTAAGTTTCTACATGTTTTATTATCACACTTGAATTCTTATTTCGTAAACGAACTCCAAAGATTTTTGAAACACTGAAGTCCCAATGCCGTATCAATTACTGTAAATGCACAGAATTTTGTTTCCTGATTTTACCTCGAGTTTGTTGTTTTCCTCTGTCAGCTTCTCCACTTTGGTGTTGTCAATCACTGGTACTTCCTTGATAACTGGAGGAGCTTGTTCAATGGCTATCTTTGCTGCTTCTTTCTCATGAATGATTGCATCATGGGCTTCGTCTAGTTGTGTTTGCATTTCTTGTAAGGCTTTTTGCAATTTTGAAATTTCTTGCCCCTTTGCTTCTTCGAGATCAATCTGGTGAAACACAATGTTTTCATTCTTACCATTATTATGACGCAAAAGAATTCACTGTTTAATGATAGCATAAGAAAAATCTAATTGCCATAAATCAACATTTCTTCACAAGTGAAAATTCTCGCACATTCCTTAGTGTTAGTGCAAGCCAAAATGTTCATTTTAGGGATTCGTGTACGATATTCTGGATGACTGAAACAATAATGATGTTTTCTTGAGCCTTCATTATGATGCTCTAAAGAACTCCACTTGGAGTACTTTAGGCTGTTATGCTGTTTCCTTTTAGAGCAACGCAAATTGAATGTACATACCCGCAAGTGTTTTTCAAAGTCTAATCGCCATGTTAACTCCTCGACACGCTTTTCCAGTTTGTCCTTCGCTTCTTTAAGTGCTCCTGTATCTCTTGCAGCCTGCACGTGGACAAGGTTTTCAATGCCAGTTAACAAATAGCAGAGCTACTGACACTTAAATGGACTTGAATAAGGTAATGCCAATCCTTTCACTAAACAAGAAACACTCACCATCCTCAATTTCCGAAGCTCCTTCCTCGCTAACCTACCTCTCCAGAGACACTGAAGTGAAAGACTTGCTTTCTTCTTCTGTTTATAAGTTGAAAAGGCATGGAATCCTCTCCATTGAGTCTGCAAGAAAGACAGAAGTAAGAAAATAAGGTGATATTATCTGTTCATAATCAATCCTACTGTAGAATCCAACGTTATAAGGTTGGTCGTAACTTCTGATTTTCGTCATATTATGCGCACTTTTTTTTGTTGCAGAAGGTCAATTTCAGGAAGCAAATACTGACAGTACAAAACAGACTTAGACCCTCTTTAAACGTGGTTTTTCTTATTCTGTTTACCTTGAACTTGAAATAAAGTTTTGTCAGCTGACTGAACTTAGGATCCAAATTCACTTTTGTGGTGCAAACTAATTACCTGAACTATTTTAGCTGCTTTATTTCTCCTCCTCTGCCTATATTCATTTCGTGCTGCCATTGCTCTCATCCCCGTTTGAATGACTAAAGCTGCTGCCTGTAATTCCTTGTAAGATTTTCTTGCTGAATGGGAACGCACGTGTTTCTGTATGCGGATTGAAGCTGCTTCCCTTTTCATTTTTTCATACAGCACTCTGGCAAGCTTTGCTGAGTTGATAGAACAGAGGAATTTTCTCAAAGTCCCAACCAGAACACCATATAAAACAAGGGAAAACTAATGTAGCATTGGGTAGATTAACATGTTTGTAAGATCAATGTTAAGAAAAGTAGTTGGAAACCTACTTTAGGAAAAATTCAGAATGGCCAAAACTAGAATATGTCAAATCAGCATGTATGCAAAAAGCTAAACATTGCCAATCTTGATGTTCACATGATATGCTGATTCAATTAATTTGTACCATAAACCGGCAGTCGTTGTATCAATGGGGTACAAGTTACCTCTCCAAAGTTTCTGGAAATGAATTGTAGCTCTTCTTAGGGCTATAAACTCCTTCCGCGTAAGATGTGTTCGAATTTGCCTCTGAATGCGCTTTGCAGCATGAGCTAGAACTTCAGTTCTTCTGGCATCTAATTCAGCCATCTGCCCGGCTCTGAGAAAAACTTTGGTTTTCCCAATCTGAATAAAATACAAAGAAGACTCTTCGTCATGAACAAAATCCATGGAAAGATGCAATTTTATGTCCAGTTGCGCGGCAATAGTCTAGTTCTCTCTCTCTCTCTCTCTGTGTGTGTGTCTCTCTCTTTGGATAAGAAGTATGGCAATAGTCTAGATTTAGTACCTGATAACCCTTTAAGCCCATCCTATCACAAATTGCAATGCATGCTGACTTCTCATCACATCTGCTTCAATGAAAGGGGATTAGCTTGTGATTTATCAGTAACTCGATGCTATTCATGGCCACACAATAAAGTTTTATGAGTCTAAAGAAGTATGTGTGATGCAAATATGGTATTGGCTACTACTAGTGTATAATATATTTCCCATGAAATATTAGCTCATTTTGCATTTTGCTCGTCACTGCTCCCTGCCTCAACTTTCAGTATTGCTTTCTTCCTGAAAAGGATTTAAGATGTGAATATATGTTGCAACATATTATGATATATACCCGTCAAGAACATCTGGAGCTAACATTCCAAAGCGGTCAAGGAACTCATCGAATGTTCTTTTTGTTGGATATCCTGCACAACTTATCCTGATCGCTTCTAAAACACCCTGCAAAAGTTTCACTAAAGGTTTGTGAGAAAGAGAGAGAGAGGGAGGGAGGGAGGGAGAGAACTATGAAGAATCACATATTTTCTGCTTAAGAGTAGAAAATGAAAGCACCAAAAAGGATATGGAAGAGTTTAACTTACCCCACATCTTAATTGGTTTAATACATTCATGTTCTCAAATATTCCTGGCTTTAGAACTGTATTGGGCTTCACACATCTGATGTAGTGTGGCTCTGTAATGCTCAAGGTCTCCATTAAAGATTGCAATTGTTGCTGTACATTGAAGTTTGGTTTGAAAATAAATCAGGTTCATAGGATTTTCTTAAATAAATATACTTATTTCTGTCCTGTTGATAGGCTTACCTTAAACCGTGTGCCAATGGAAGAGAACTTGGACTGCTTGGACGATTCTTCAGGCAATGGAGGGAAGAGGTTTGCAACGAAAGAGCACTTAGAGTCCATCAGAAGAGCTTGAAATTCTGCTATCACATAGTCCTTGTTTTTGTCAAGGAAGTGATCTGCTTGGTAAGTAACCTGTTTGATCCAAGAATTAAGATGACCAAGATTCTTTGACTGACAATTGAATGACGAAGTATCAAGTTTTACATACATCACCAGCGTAATGATTGATTGTAAATGCAGTACGCGCAAGTTTTGGCTTGCTAAACCGTTTATGGGCTTTGTATGTCTGGTACATCTTTTGGGCAAATGTCTCATGAGTTGATTTTGGGAACATACTGTGCAAGAAATTAATTGAGTTATATCTTCTCCTTTAGTCATTATTCATAATTCAGGAAAAGACGTTATACACTGTTTTGAGAATTTAATTACTGTGTCTAGCAAATTATACTTCCACAGGTAGTTCTGGTGTTGAAAAGAGGAAGTTTGCTTACCAAGCTTCATCAAGAAGAGCAATAATGCCTCCAGGTTTCTGCACATATGATGCAAAATCATCGAAAGTTTTGCTTGTTGAATTAAAATAAAGTGACAAAAATGTATGTTGTCAGAATGAGGGTACCTTCTCAATAAGATCTAAAACATCTTGGTTATCTACAAACTCCACATAACTCCAGTTGATTTCTTCTGTCGTATAATCATCTTGTTCCATCTTGAATACGTGCTGTAAAAACAGTGTTTCTATTTAATATTCCACTTTTCTGAGTGGGACTGAAAAATTAAGGCACAAGAGTGAATAAAGGTTCTCATGCATTACCTGGTTAAAGTGCTGCTGCAGCTTCTCATTTGTTAGGTTGATGCAGAATTGCTCAAAACTGAGATAAAGCATGTAAAAAGCTGTTAATTTTGAGGTAAAGATTTTATATACTCAAAATTCGCAAAAACAATTATCCAAACCTGTTGATTTTGAAGCTCTCAAAGCCATATATATCAAGGACGCCAATTATGCTTTTTGCATCAGGATCTTGTCCAATTGAACTGTTTATCTTGTCCACAAGCCTGCCACATAGAAGCTGTCAAAAGGATTTTATTTTGAATGTTATTTTTTGTGTAGTTGAATCTAGTCTTATGCTGGATAATGCTAATCAACTCGAATATGTCCTTTTTAGACTAATATGATGCTGACTCTCTGTAGCAAGCAGCCATCATTTGTCTAGAGATTGAATATCTGCATGTCAACAGGATACAAAGCACTACATTTGGTTGGTTTCAAAATGTGAAACTAAAATCGGAAACCAGGCTTGAAACATTTATAACATCTTCAATCTCAATAAAAAAATTCAGCTAGAAAATTCTCCATGATCTTTAAGTACTGTTTGATCACTCTTCTACTCTTCGAGTCTCTTCTGTTCTTTATGAGAAGCCCCAGTTATTTATTACTCCAGTTTATAACCAGAATTATAGTGACAAGAATTTAGAATTTGAGTATTTTGGTATAATTATGTATCTTTTTTGGCATCCTATGATCATTTAGAGCTTCATTAAGAAGAAGTTGCAACATATATGAAGTCACAGTCCAGTGCAGCAAATGATACTGTCTATCAGATTACCGGTAATTCTTTTTTTTTTTCTTTTTCTTTTCGCAATGCACTTGTAAATTTTGCTCTTTGTAGCAGTTAATGCTGTAAGTCTCCAATCATTTTCAGTCGAGAAAGTAATCTTTTGCTTTGTAAGTATTAAGATTCCCCTCTCATGAGACAGTTTTGCAGCCAGGGAGAGGCTTAATCTGGGATCCACATTCTATATATTTGCTTACCAGTCGAACAATCTGGAGTATACAGTCTTTGCCAGGGCATCCCTGCTTGTGGTTGCAGCTGCTGGATCCAATAGTTTTGTGATGTTTCCATCAGGAGTTACAATGACACGCTTACATAGTGAGTCTTCTAGTGCCTTCTCGTCACACCTGTGCACATGTGTATAATTGAAAGTATAAGTGCCTTGAGTTCTGAGTTGAGGTAAATCTTATGTATATTCCTCCTAGTTCTTACATTAATAGCTCTGCAGCTGTCTTCAGATGAAAAAGTGACTTGTCATCTTTCAGTTTGGAGGAATCAAACTCCTTTCCTTTCACAAAGTTGATGTTTCCAAGATGGAGTATTGCAGCTACAACACGGAATATAGCATCCTACAGAAATGATGAGTAATTTTTTAAAATATATTCTAGGTGCATAATATGATTTTTCCAATTGCTTCTGTGTTCTGGGCACACACCTGTTCCTCCGGACCAATTCCAACAACATCCATAGCATTTCTCGTTTCAAGATACTCTCTTGCATCGTCAACATTTGCAACTTCGTAACAGTTAGTTTGGTTTAGGTAATGAAATGATCTTGGATCTCCAAGTTTGTATCTTTTCACATCCTGTAAAAGATTCCGTAGATCATCTAGCTGGCAGCTCAATATCATTTGTGAAGAATTTGCAAATGGGCTGTCCCATGGAACTCACCTCTGGTGGTGCAGCACAAAGCATGTAAAAACAATGGTAGTTTCTCTCTGGGTCTGAGACTTGGCAAACACGTGACCGTTCAAGAAGATATGTCCTAACTGCAGCCCCAGAGATCTTCCCATGCTTATCGAACTGAATTTCAACAAATTTACCAAAACGACTGGTACGGCGACTCAGTCATGTCAATTTCTTGTAAGGGAATAATATGAAAAGAAAACCAAAAAATAATAGTGATAAACCTTTGATGTCATTTTTTGGTTTACCTGGAATTGTTGTTCTTCACGGTCTTTGCATTTCCAAATGCTTCTAATACTGGGTTGGACTGGAAAAGCAGAATTATGAGCTTGCATTGAACTCTAGTAGTAGACCATTCAAGTATAATTAGTAGCAAATAGTAATGAGTGCCCACCTCCAAAACTTGTTGCTCGACTGTTCTTCCTTCAGTTCCAGACCGCCCACCCATGAACGCGAGATACCTCATTAACATTTTCGTTGTCTCAGTTTTGCCAGCTCCACTCTCTCCACTGACCAAGATAGATTGGCTCCCATGTTCATTTATCAATGCCCTGATATGTGCAGTTTAAACTTGTTAAATTTGGCAAGTCATTCATTTAATGTGGTATAACCTAATAATTTCAGTTGAACTTCTGATATACCTATAACAGGCATCTGCCACTGCAAAAAGATGCGGACTTAGCTCTCCAAATGGGGCTCCCTTGTACTGCTGCATCATATGGATATCATACAGATGTGGAAGTCTCCTAAATGGATTCACCGCAATTAGGATATTCCCTGTGTAAGTCTGCAAATTTGGAATGTTTTTTACATCGATAAGACTTGCTTTCTGCAGCTACTCCTGTGAAGTTCACGATTGAATGAAAAAGTATGACTTACATATATCTCATTTATAGCATACCGACAAGCAAGGTTATTTAGAACTCCAGGCTCATGTAGGTAAGCTAACTTGGTCATGTCATCAACCCCTGCTGGTGGTGCTTCGGTGTCCTTTGGGTATATGCTAGAAATAGGAGCAACTGTCTGGAACAGAAAGTAGTGTTATGGCTTAATATAAATAAATGTTGGCTGTTCACATGTTAAGAACATTAGTTCGTAGAAATTATGTTTATTGCATCCTAAAAATATCAACAGAGCACATTCGTAAATGTTCATGGTAGAGTATACCTATCATGGAAATCAATAACAGTTCAATGTAAGGCAAAAGGAAAAGCTGCACAAACTGCCCTACAGGTATATTGATGTTTTATATCTGATTGATTATATAAAACTATTATCGTCCTATTTGTTCCATGACCGATCCCATTTGCTTGGGAACTTCTGTCCTAGACTGTGTGTTTCAATAAGCTTATAAAAGCTAATAAGCTCCTAATTTTCATATAATATGCATTACAACTTTGCATTGACAATGTAATATTGTTCAGACAGCATCTTTTGCAATCATAATATATTCTCTGATAGATGCTACCAATATCAGATTTCTGTGAGGTTCTGAACTTATTGATTAGAGTAAGACTGCTTACCTTCCTCCCATTAGTTGTGACTACTGTAGCATTTGAGCCCTTAATTTCTGTAACTTCTCCATCAATCCAAGCATCATCAGGATCCTCAATCCAGACTTGGGATCCAACTATGATGTTTACAGGAGTTCCCTGAGTCACAAAAGATAAAATTCAAATATTTTCCTTTCATCAATTGAAACAGAAGAAAAATAAGATATTGATCATTGAGAAATCTTACCATGGCAGTACTTGAGACTATCTGATCATGGAACTCAAAAGAGAATTGTAATAAGAGATTGATGAATTGATATATTGAGGGGAAAAGGACGAAGGGAAGAAATGAATTTGAGAGAGAATGTGGTGTTCTTAAGAAAGGATGAATGGATGAATGTAGAAACAGAAAAGTAAAAAAAAAAAAAAAGAATGTTGAAAAAGAATGTTTCAAAGGCAGGCTAAAAGCAGAGGTAATGAAGATGGTGGTACTCAAAAGCAAAAGGCAGAGCAGTCACCCCTCACCACCACCCCTTCCCCACATCATGTCACCTTTTATTCTACCAAGTCCACATAGGATGCTGACTTGGCACCTGTACAGCTTTGAGATACAGAAACTTCTGCTACTTTTGGGTTGGCTATTTGTACAAATACATTGCTTAAATTTACAGGTAAAATCATTTTCAAATTGATACCTTAATAAAATAGATCATAGTTTTTATTTAAAGATTTTATTCTCTATCTATAACTTGTGCTATGCACTGAAGCCAGGGTGTTTGTCATGATGCTGTGCATTACCAAAGAGTTGTGGGTTGGACCAGGTCTGATTAATGTATAGTTAATATGTGAGTGAAGGTGGTGTCTTTTTTGCATAATTGTTGGCTTTACTTTCTCTTAAATCAATGGGGGTTAAAGATGATTAGATCTAAATTCGCTACAGAAATGGCCCACTTACTGCCTTTGCTAGCCCATCTTAACTGAGCTACTTTCACCTGTTCTCTTCTCTCTTTATTTTCAGGTTAACTTTTTCACCACCTGGGGTTTCTATCAAATTCAGCACCAGGATGCAGGCAGGTATTACTATGTTAAAGACTTTTAAAATTCTCTCAGAATTCTTGATAATATTTTAAGAATTTATGTTGTGCTCAAATTGTGGAGTTTCACTGAGTTACACTAATTCTTGACAATGTTACATGACATTGTATTTGCATTTCCTCAAGACTGGCCACACTCTGATTTTCTTCTCCCATTTTGATCTACTATTGATTTCAAGATTTTCCAAAAGTTTCAGCTTTACATCACTGGCTTCCAGAAAATTTGCAGTGATTTTGGGTTTTAGAATAGGAAAAGGAGTTGAAATGGGGAATTCTTGAAATGCCAGTCATGAGTCATACTGAAAGGCAAAAAGGACCAGCATGGGGATTGTAGTTGTAGAAAAGAGATGTACAGAAGTTAGAAAAATAGCTAGCTGCCAGTGGAACACCTGGAAACTAACTGGATTTAACTTTTACATAATTTGACATTCTAAAATTTTTTAACATGTTGCAACACTTGTCTTGCTTTAGGCTACTAATTTCACTTGTTATGAATAATTATTTGTAGTTATCTTTTACATGACCCGAGGACAATATAAACAAAAATTCAAATGGTTGGGGGTCCCTTACATTTTGCCTTGTTCAAGTTGCTCACAATACTTCCCACCAATATTTTGGACTGACTAGTCATAAGGGGGAGGCTAAAAATTATGAATTGGAAATCTATTTCCTTTCATTTAGGGCGGTGGGGATGGAGATTTGTGAGCCCTTTTGGAGTTGAAACTTTTCTTAAGTGTCCAATTCATGGGAATAAAAGGTTGGCATGGTGGGTCCCCTTCTTAGCCTTTCCAGCCAAGCTTTCTTCCTTCTCTCTTTCTTTATTAGTGGTGAAAGTGCAACATTTTGTTAAAGAATTGAAATTAGTACTTTTCTTATTCATAAACTATTTTTTTTTTTGTGTGTATAAAATTGACTAATAATGACTATTAAAGTAGATTAATAGGGTGTGATCTGGATTTTAAAATAGTGGGAAAACTAGAATGCTTATGGAATCTTTGCCGCCCTGTGGACGGTTCTTAATTCGTAGGCTTTTCAGTTTTTCTCTTCTTTGTTATGATTATTGGCAGTTGGCACATGTTTTATTTGGTAGAGTTTGGTTCTTTACTCCCACCCCTCCATCCCATATCATTTTACACTTCTTTTTTCACATAGCTAATAAATAATAGAAAGTTCAGTAAATAATTATTAAGAAAAGTTTTGTACTAAATAGCTTATATGATAATAGGCTTTGGAATAAAATTAGTTCCAAAGTTGATATATTTAAGACATCTATACTAATAATAATTTTCAAGTAAGAGTGCGAAATCATGTGGGAGTGTGGGGCACTGATTTATTTATTTATTTTGTGTGTGTGTGTGTAGTGTCGGCACTGATATTTCTTTTAATAGGATTTTTGAAAAAAATATCTGCGTAATATATTGACAGACGGGATTTAAATAAGTCCAAGGGAACAAGAAATTGAGATTTTTTTTTTTTGAAGGTTTTAAAAACCTTTCAAAAACTAGTTTGAAGATACAAGCATTTCTTCCTTCTTTTTTTTTAATTAAAAAAAATCGGATGTCCCGCGAAATGGATTAATTAGGAGTAGTAGTAACAGTATTTCTTTGAAACAGAAACATCAAATTCCAACTTATGAAAATTTCCTTTTTTTCTCCAAAAAAAAAAAAAAAATATAGGTGGAAAGTGTCGTAACTATGAGTCATTGACTCACCCAGCCACGAACTTTAAAAAATATAAAAGTTGAAAAAGGTGAGGTCACTATATTTAGGGATGATGAAACTTAACATTTCAATTTGACAAAAATATTCCTTAATTTTTAATAAGCTCTTGATTCGCGTCGTGTCGGATTGTTTAAATAAGTTAAAAAATTTAAACTGCTTATATAATAGCCTATTTGGCCAAGCTTCTAAAATCAGTTTATTTTGAAAAGTGTTTTTCTCAAAATTACTTTTTAAAAAAGTGTTTTTGGCGAGAAGCAGTTTGTGTTTGGCTATTTGATTTAAAAAGCACTTTTGAGCAATAATTAGTGTTTGGCCAAGCTTTTGAAAAATGCTTTTAAGTGTATTTTTCTCAATTGTATTTTCAAACGTATGACTATACTTAGATGGTTGTAGATTCTAATTTGGCAGCTCAAATTTAATTATTTTTAATTTTAAGAATCTTAACTTGATGATTGCAAAATGTTAGGTTTTACGGTTCAAAGTTCAAACTTCAGGCCGAAATGTGAAGTTTGTTTGAATAAGGTTAACTTTAAGTACTTTGTAAAAAATCGGTTATAGTTTAAATAGCTGTCCTAAAAACGACTATTTGTGCATGCATGTGAAACATGGCTGTTTGTGTCAAAGGGACCCAAATTCCTTGCAAATTGAGTTGGTTTTGAAGGCAGAAATAAAAATAGAAATGAACAGGAAAGATGGTACACTTGTAACAACTTATTTGGGTGGTTGTTACATATCGTTTCATAATGTATCGTAGTATACTGTACTGTATCGTTTGATGAATACAATATATGGATAGATTGTGTCGTTGTCGTCGTTTTATGATATCACACATCAACAATATGAAGAATAAACTTGGAATATTATAAAGAAAAAGTATGATACAATATACAAAAAAGGTAGGGTAATTGATAAAATAAAATTATTAAATAATAAAGAAGAGTGAGATTGAGAGAAAAAGACAAGGTAATGATGTGACCACACCAAATCGGTCGTTACATAATGTGGCACATTCGTCGTTACGTAACGACGGATTTAATGATACAATACAATAAAATTTAAGTAGCAATCAAAATAAACATTGTATTTAAAGTAACAATACGATACAATACAATAGATAAAAACTATCCAAACAAGCTACTATTGTCAAGTTAAAAAAAAAGGAATTATTTTAATCATTATTATCATTCCATCATATCAATAAATAAAATGGATTTACATATTTCTCTGAGCTAGTTTACAGTTTACTCATTCATAGTAGCTCATTTGTAACGGATACTTAATTAATTGAATAGAACAAGTTAGTAAGTTTAAGTTTTGGAAGAAAAGTTAATGAGTTTTTCGGGAAGGAAATTTTGTATGTTAGTTGGTTTCTCTCATTTTCTGATACGACATCTTTGAAAGTTCATTCCTAGTTTAAATATTTTTCTCTTGAATTCCTTTTCTCGGATTCGATACAATTTACCCGCAAAAAAAAAGAAAAAGAAGAAGATAATTCACCGTAGTACCACCTCTCATTAAACTTTTCCATCTATTCCCTTGATTTTTAACTTGGTCAAAAGCCTAAAAATTCTTTCAGCACGTAATGAAAAATATATATATATATATATATATATATATATATATATATATATATATATATATATATATATATATATATATATATATATAGTGACAAATAGGGGTGTATATGAACCGGGTTGGTTCGGTTTTTATCAAAATCAAACCAAACCAATTATATCGGTTTGGATTGGTTCGATTTTGTTGGGTTTTTTGGATTTTCGGATTTTCGGGTTTTTTTCTTACATGAATATTATTTCAATCTTACGTTATTAAAATTATAGATAAAGCTTTGATAAGTGAATATATGTTTAGTAAATATGAAAAAAAATGACAAACATAAGATCTATTAAAATATTCTAATTGGAAATTTTTTTTAGTAACACATGATAGTTATTTTCTTGGTCTTCTAATAATAATTTTTCGTTAATTTACGCTTTCAAGGTTAATACATGAGAGGATCCCAAATATTTTTATATTTTCTAAAGAAAAATCATTACAAAGTCGTAAAAATATAAATAAAATTTTATATATCTATATGTCGGTTTGGTTCGGTTTTTTTTACTCAATACCAAACCAAGTCAAATCAAACCTAGTCGAATGTTTTTAATCGATTTGGTTTGGTTTTTCGGTTTGGTGCGATTTTTCGGTTCGGTTTGAACACCACTAGTGACAAATTAAGGATCATCTTGCCTTATTAACTTAAACCCCTACTAGACTTAACATGAACTGCAATTTTTAAGCTTGACAAGTTGTAAAATGATAGATTATTATTTAGGTCAAATTAAATTGACAAAATATCATGGTATAGCCAGTTTTTATACTGGTCAATGAAAAATAACCAGCGTTTACCAAGTCAATGAAAAATAGCCATTATTTTGCTGCAACAGGGACTGGTCCAGTATAATATACGGGAGTTTTGGTGCATTTGTGTACGAACTCCAGCATATTATGCTGGACCGGTATACTTTGCTAACTCCTGTAAAATTTGCGGGAGACTGGAGCAACAGTACTCCAAACTCCAGCATATTATACTGGACAATTATACGTGCTGGAACTCCCGTAAAATTTGCTGGAGTTCCAGCATAATTATGCTTGAACTCCCGTAAAATTTGCGGGAGTTCCAGCATAGTTATCTTGGAACTGGAGTTCAAGCATACTTATGTTGGAACTCCCGTAAAATTTGCTGGCGTCTTTTCTGGATTTTGAACAGTATTTTCGCTCAGATTTAAAGTGGCTAAATTTTGATGACTTTTGAAATTTGGCTATTTTTCAATAACCAGTAGTAAATTTGACTATTTTTGAATTTTTCCCACTTAAATTGACTCATCTTTGACGTCTCTGAACAATTTTAAACAAGATTGAGTTATAGCCCATTATTCGACTCAAAATCGCTTAAGTAGGCAAAAAATTTAAAAATGGCCAGATTTTTGCATGGTCAATTAAATTTAGCCACATAATCAAAAGTCAACAATATTTAGCCGCGAATTAACACGATAATAATTTGTTGACTAAAATACCCTTACGCTGTTTATCAAATTTACGCGATTTGACATTATATTCTTCTTTAGAACAAACTTACGACAATAATATGCAAAATCGAATTAAGCTCTCTCAATAAATTTTTTGATCACTTAGTGGCTACAACATCATATTCTTTTTCGATTAAGCTTTCTCAAACTTGCGGCGTGAATCTCGAAATCGAAGTAAGCTCTCTCAAGTATTTGTCTGGTTATTTGAATTTATCTTGTTTGAATTTATTCTAGATTCTTCTATTTGTAATTCAAACCAGACAAATTCAAAGTATAAGTAATATATTTGTGTGTAGAATCATAAATTTTTTCTCATTCTTCGAATTTTCTGGTTTGATTTTAATGCTTTAATCTGTATAATTTATAGAACATAACGCATTATACCGGACCTTTCTAAATTAATACCTAAATCTGACATACTTCCAGGTTTTTACACTGGAAATATCTAATAAATTAGTTATACAGTGCTTGATTCCAAAAATGAACAAAACACAAGTATAATACAGCGGAGGTCTGGGAATTAATTTGCAAAACTCAAAATACTCCAATGTATTACACTGGAAGTATATTTTATTCAAACTTCTATATGTCAAATTAATAAAGTCCGCAGAATAAAATGGCACACAATATAACGCTAGTATAATATACTAGAGATTGTTGAATTAATGTCAAAATCTAAGATTTTTTCAGGTTATTATACTGAAAATGTCTAATAAATTAGTTATATAGTGCTTGATTCCAAAAATGAATAAAACACAAGTATAATACAGCGAAGCTTTGCGAATTAATTTGCAAAACTCAAAATACTCCAATGTATTACACTGGCAGTATATTTCATTCAAACTTCTATATGTCAAATCAATAAAGCCTGCAGAATAAAATGGCACATAATATAACGCCAGTATAATATGCTGGAGATTCTTGAATGAATGTCAAAATTTAAGCTTTTTCCAGCTTATTATACTGGGAATATTTACTGGAAATATGTAATAAATTAATTTTACAGTCCTTGATTCCTAAAATGAACAAAATATAAGTATAGTACAGTGGAGGTTTTGGAATTAATTTGCAAAACTCAAAATACTCCAATTTATTACACTGGAAGTATATTTCATTCAAACTACTATATGTCAAATCAATAAAGTCTGCAAAATAAAATGGCACACAATATAACGCCAGTATAATATGCTGGAGATTTTTGAATGAATGTCAAAATATAAGATTTTTCTAGCTTATTATACTGGGAATATATGTGATTCAAAATATAACATTCATTCACAAGTATAGTATACTGGAGCTTTATTAATTAATATGAAAAACTCATAAAACTCCAATGTATTATACTGGAAGTATCTTTTATTCAAACTACTATAAAAATTGTAAAAAAAAATGGTATAGAACAAAACACCAGTATAAGAAATTGGACTTTATTAATTTAATATATAAACTTTAGACACTTCCCGTATATTATACTGGAATTATGTGTGACTCCATATACTCCAGTATAATAAGCTGAAATTTGCTTAATTAATATGAACAATTCAAGTATTTCCGGCTTATTATACTGAAGTTTATTTCTTAACAATGTAACTTCTATATTAAATACAGGATGCACACAAATTTCTTGGTTATCGCATTCTGTCACGACCCGGATTTTCCACCATCGGGATCGTGATGGTGCCTACTCGTAGTAGCTAGGCAAGCCAATTTACTCGTCGTTTCCATTAGTAAAACCATCCTGTTGTCAATTTATAACATCATTAATAATAACAACAATAACTGCGGAAGTCTAATTTTTATAAGTCTGAAATAAATACGAAATACTCAACAATATCCTCTACCCAAGATTTGGTGTCACATACTCACGAACCACTAAGAATAAACTAAATACAAGGGTCTAAAAGAAATATAACAGCTGTCTATCTCGAAAAAAATGAGGCAACAGTAAAAAAATAAAAACGTAAGAAGAGACGCCGGGCCTGCGGACGCCTGCAAGTTTACCTCAGTCTCGTAAGAATAAAGTCCTGCTCCCGAACTACTACTGCTGCTGCTCGAAACCTGGACCTGTGCAAAAATGCACAGAAGTGTAGTATCAGCACAACCGACCCTATGTGCTGGTAAGTGTCTAGCCTAACCCCGGCGAAGTAGTGACGAGGCTAGACTGGACACCACATAAACCTGTGCAGTTAAAAATATACAGCAGAAATCGAATACCAAGTAATTAACAACATGGGAGGGGAAAACATGCTATGGGGAAAATACAATTAACAGTAATCCAGAGTAACAACCAAACAACTTAAAGTCCATAATGAAACAAGAAATCAATGTTCAGACATAACCACAGATATCAATAACTGTTGCGGCGTGCAACCCGCTCCATAATTACCATTGTTACGGCGTGCAACCCGACCCACATTATTTATCATTTATCATTGTTGCTGCGCGTAACCCGATTCTCAGTATCATTTGTCATTTATCGTTTATCATTGTTGCGGCGCGCAACCCGATCCTCAGTATCATCTGTTGCGGCGTGCAACCCGCTCCTCAATATCATTTAACAGTCTGAGTCCCCAAGAACAGTCACAATGAAGGGACACACAGCAGACAAATACATAGCAACATCCCGGCAAGGGAGTACAATTAATAGTTCAATCATCCCGGCAAGGGAGAATACATTAAATTCTTACGTCCCCGCAAGGGAATAATCAACAACGTTTCCTTTTTCCTTACTTTACTTATCTTATAATTCATTTTACTATTCTGAGCCAACGTTCCAAAGAATCCAGTCATTTCATATATTTTCAATATTCGTATCACAATTCGAGCCAATGCTCCCAGGAATCAAATAATTATTTTACCGTTCACATGTTATTTACAACATATAGAATTTCTCCAATAAATACGGAGTTCACAACCAAGTCATGGTAATCACATTATAAGGACTCACGGTCATGCTCGACACCAATGTATAGATACTCGTCNAAGCCTTGAAGTCAGCTTAACCTTCAACTATTGCCTTACCTCGTGATTCAACCTCCAATTCGCTCGAACCTAATCACAATTTGTTCAATTATTTTAATAAACACTATATGAATTGGTTTGAATGCATAAAAATATTTTTTCCAAGTTTTATTCAAAAATTCCCAAAATGCCCCCGGGTCCACGTGATCAAAACCTGAGGTTCGAATTAAAACCTGATTACTCATCCCCCCATGAACTCAGATATGTGATTTGTTTTGGAATCGGACCCCAAATTGAGGTCCAAAACCCCCAAATTTAGGAACTCTAGTTCTACCCTAAATTCCCAAATTTTCTCATTAAAATTCTTGTTTTGAAGTTGAAATTATGTTTAAAGATGTTAAGGAGTAAAGAAAATAAATTAGAAATCACT
>MU728313.1:4766-17775 GCA_026770625.1 Nicotiana glauca
GAAGCCTCTTGGGTTACCATATCGATGATAGAGAAAATGCAAAGTACAACACCCATCCTTTAAACACGGTTCTTGTACATCCCGACTGATACTCATCAAATCTAAAAATCTGTGAAGTGTGACCGGTCTTGGCGACAAAGGATATCTATTTCGCATGTTTCCATTACCGGCATACCCTGCTATTTCTTCCAATGTTGGCGTGAGCTCACAATCAGAGAATCTGAAGACATTTCGAGTCGGATCCCAAAACGGTATCAAAGCTTCAACAATATCCCTTCTCTGTTTTATGTTCATAAGTCCCACAAGGCCACCCAGAATATTTACCACTGATTTTTTGCTTTCCTCTCCGAGATCATTCCACCACAAATGGAGCTTAAGGGGTATCTCCCTCAGGACTGAGAAAGTTTCGATGTCATTTGAATTCATCCTGCACATTTATTTGAAGGAATTTAATGATTAAAAAAAAAGTGGCTATTTTTGCAAAACTTTTAATTTAGGAATTCTATATTCAATGATCAAAATTTCTCATCTTGGGGCCCATGGGGCGTCACTCAGCATCATCACAGGCCAATCGCAAGACGGAGAAAGTTTTAATACCAATTGTGGCTATTTTTACAAAGTTGGCCATGTAATGGCTTATTCTGACAAAGTGGCTATTTTTTTGCAAAATTTCGTTTAAGAAACTACAAACTCAATGACATTAAAATTTCTCATCCTGGGGCCCATAGGGCATCACTCAGCATTGCCACAGGCCAGCGCAAGACTGAGAAGGTTTAAATGTCAATTGTGGTTATTTTAACAAAAACCGGCCATGTAATGGCTTATTTAGCAGAGTGGTTATTTTTGTAAAATTGATAGATGACCCAAACTTGATTTTGCGGATATGGCCTTTCAGCATTTCCACAAGGGATATTTCTAGGTTGTGCCCGCAAATTATTCAAAGTGGCTATTTTTGCAAAAACAGCCTTCCGGCGTCCTTTTGAGGGACATTCGGCTTATTTTAAACAAGAATAGCATCACCCGACTTATTTATGACAAAAATCAAAATTTTGAAATTTTTTGGCTATTTTTGCAAAAAGGTGTGGTTGGACCCATCAAGGGTTGCCTACGTATCTCACACGCGGTGAGAATCAAACTAACGTAGTTCGGGCCCATTGGCCAAAATCAAAACAATTTTTTTTTTGACCAAAAGTTTGTTTTTCAAGTATTTTCTCTTTTTTTTTTATTCTATTTTTTCAAAAATCCGGTAGCATTTCGGTATTATTTGGGCATTGGGTTTTTTCACAGTAAATGGTTATTTTACACTGATATTTTTCATTTTTTCACTCATAATATACAAGCCGGTCAACATGTGGAGCCGATCAAATAAATACAATTAGCACATAATATGCATCAGGATGATCATTTTAATTCGGGTCACCTGTCCTAGACGGACCCAACCCCTGTGTAGAGTCCCCTAAGTCAAAATGCACGTGATGCAGATAAACGTCCTACTAGGAGTTCGGCATGATTTTATTGTTCATCTAGGTTTAAATCCTAGGTTTATTGGTCTAGACCTGGCTTATCCGAGCGGACAACTCGGGCCGAGGGGGAGGCAGCGTACCGGGGATACAGAAGCTCGCCCGACTTTGCAACTTATCCAAACCTCATTCTAAATTGGTAAAAGGACTTTAACAGAAGAGAAGCTACACGAAGTGCACCCTTCTCCATGATGTAGAAGACTCAGAAAGAGGGAGGTATTCGCGACAATTTATATAAGGTTCAACAAATATTAAAGCGGTAAACATTTAGCACAGAAATCATGGAACATGTATCAAAACCAAATAAAGCCAAATACAACAATTTAACTGAGCTTGAATTCTTGTACCCTGAACCGAAGTTCTGGGTTATTTTCCCCAGCAGAGTCGGCAGAGCTGTCACACCTCCTTTTTCTGAAAGCTTTACTCGGCTTTTTACTATACCCGGGGAAGAGATATAGTAATAAAGGAGTTTTTTTCAATTTAAGGACAATTGAAACGGGATTCGTTTTTATTTAAAATTCAGAGTCGCCACTTGGAAGATTTATGGTGTCCCAAGTCACCGTTTTGAATCCCGAATCGAGGAAGGGTTTGACTCTATTTAATAGTCGCGAACCAAAAATCCGAGTAAGGAATTCTGTTAACCCGAGAAAAGGTGTTAGGCATTCCCGGGTTCCGTGGTTCTAGCACGGTCGCTCAACTGCTATATTTGGCTAAAATATTTGATTTTGATACATGTTAAACCTTCAGTGCAGTTTTAAAGTTATTTACCGCTTTTGTCAGTTATTATTTTTATTTAAGAATGTGAACGTCGTTTAAGAACGTGTTTTCAGATCACGTCACATGAAATGCACCCGGATCCTCGATACATTCTTATTCAACGTTTTTGGATTTGGATTTGGGTCGCATGAAATGCACACCCGTATTGGGAAGGTAAAATTATTAAAAGCG
Organism: Nicotiana glauca; assembly: GCA_026770625.1. Lineage (NCBI taxonomy): Eukaryota > Viridiplantae > Streptophyta > Magnoliopsida > Solanales > Solanaceae > Nicotiana > Nicotiana glauca. The sequence goes on from MU728313.1 coordinate 7,235, forward strand.
TGCCTAAAGCGACTAACGTATTATTTACTTTTGGGAAGGCTGTGAAATTTGCTAAACGGCCCGTCCCGAATCTCTAAGTATTTTCAATTAAGTAATTAATGAGGGCCCCGCAATTTGTATTTGGTTTTTGGACGAGGCTCATCTCATTTTATTTTATTAGGGTCAAGTTAAAGTATCTAAGTTTTATATATTTGTTTTGTCTCTAAAAGGATAATTAATCCATGAATATAGATTCAAGTCTCGAATTCAAGTCCGGGTTCAAACAAAAGGGTAAAACCTCTTAGCTCGAACCCGCTACCTAATTCAAAACTCAATTATGTATTTATGTATTAATTTTCCTAGTTCCCACTGTAATTTCAGCATAGCGACTTTACGGTACTTTGGGCCTTAGAATGTTTGGCCCAGCAAAATAACATAATTAACGATGGTTTTGGGCATTAGGACATTTGGTCCAACAGACTAGTGCGAAACCCAATTCATGCGTCCATTTTCACTACAACTATTAATAACTAACCAAAATTTACCATTTGAATTAAAATCAGAAAAAAACTAAACGACAAGATTTATTAACTAGTTTGCAATTACTGGACTGAGAACCGGAAAACTTGAACAACAATCTCAAATACTTTAGTTATGAAATATGTCCACGGTTTTATGTTTTTTAACAGTATCTATTCAAAATAGTTATGGATTTCCAGCCAACAAACATGAAATTCCTAGTTGACCGCTTAATACTAAGTAGAATGAATCAAAATACGTCCAGATCCAAACTAGGAGTCGACAGGTTATTAATCTACACAGTTCAATTTAATCAATCCAACTACTTCAAAACAGTTATAGTCCATCAATTTAATTACAGTATACTATTAACCAAATCATAGAAAATTATTTAAATGTAATGGAACTATCCAAGTATTAAAGCTGCAGTAGAGGAATGACTTCAAATTCAATTTCGTCTTCAACTGAAGATATTACAGTGAATCAGGCTCAAAATGTGTACCTGAAATGCGAATAGAAGTGAAGGAGAAGAGATCAGCTAGGGCAGTAATTCGAGCAGCAACAACAAGTAAGCAAATCCCAGCAATAACGAAACACACGTTTGAAAATCCAACAGCAATCAGTAAATGACAATCAACAGTGCAGAAAAGGTTCAACAGCCCAAGCAAATCGAAATCAAACTGGACAGAGCAAACAACAGCTTAACTGATCCAAATGAGCTTGAAAATTCACCAGAAACCATAGCGGAATTCAGTAAATCAATCACAGTAGGTTGATCACCAATGAAACAGTAATTATTTTTTTTAGAGATTTTCTATCTGTTTTTGAATTTCTGGAAGAAATTTAGATCTGGAAAAGAGAGTTTCAAATCCGGAACATAGCAGATTTTTTTTTGGGATTTTCCAGGGTTCAAAAAAGTTCTAAATTAAGGCTGAAACTGCCTATTTATAGAACTGAAAAATTGGAGGGAAACTCAATTTCAGTGTTTTCAGATTAGTCCCCCCCTTTTTTGACTTGTTAAACAAGTTACTACACCTATTTATTAGAAATTATACTAATGCCCTAACCTAGAAGGTTCTAATTGTTTCTACCATGTTCCTACCCCTTAAATTATCCATTTTACCCTCACTTGCATTCTATTATTTACTAATTTTACCCTTTTCAATACCTATAATACCCTTAAAACTAAGCTGAAATTACCATCAACCTATTCTAAAATTCCCATAGTGCCCTCACTTCCTTAGATTTATTACATTTAACCCCTTTTATATTCCCAAAATACCCCTGAACCCTAATTGAAGTTTCTAACTACCATTCTGCCCTTTTAATTTCGAGTTTTAACTATTAACTAACACTAACTATTAGAATTATTCCTAATTTTAACAAATCTAATCCTAACATTGCTAATCGAGTTTTAAACAGCTATAACCAATCAAACCTCTTACAATCAATTCTACTAAATCCAATTAGGGCTGGAATCATCATTAAAACTAATTAACCACTGAATTAAGGAACAAATCACAAAAATTATAAAAATCGAATCGAAAGATAGAACAAATAGAAATAAAATCCAACTGATATTAATTACATACTAATTATATCAGGAATTATCACGGAATTAACAAAAACTTCATGAAACAAAAATCAGGAATATATTATCCAACAATTATCAAAACAGGATCGTAAACTCACAGTAATTAATGCCAAACTATTAGGACTTAAGCCAATCAAAATATGAGAAACCCTAATCTATATTTAAACTACTCGAAATCTGTAAATGTATGAACGAACTAACCATACAATTCCTAATTACCATAATCTTATAAACGAATTCTAAAACTAACAAACAGAGATGAAGAAGAAAAAGAAAATGAAAACAGAAACGCAAACAAGAATATGGACTTACAGATTCACTGAGTCTTTTTTTTTCTTGGAAATTATTCTTTCTTTTGTTTGTAAACATCCGGTCGTTTTAAGTTCTTGGAACGATTTGAGAAAAACAGCATAGCATTTGGACAGTTCTTTACACGACTGTTCGACGCGATTGGTGATAGTTCGAGGGGAAAAGAATATGTATCGGGCATGAAGAAGATGAAAAGAACTTGGGGTGTTCATGGGGTAGGGTTTTGACATCGGCGCCGCCGTAAGCGGTGGTGGAGGCGCCTAGGGTTTGAGGGATTCAGGGAGTTGTGGTGGGATTTGGGGAGAACTAGTGGGTGATTTGAATAGAGGGAGAAACGGGGAGTGTTTTGATGTTTGTTTGGCTAGAAATGGAGGCCCGCCGCCGCCGTGAGCGAATTCCGGCGGGCGGCGTGGTGGTGGTATAAGGCAGGGCTGATGGAGGCGATATAACAGGGGTGGGAGGAGTATACGAGGAAAGGGGGAAAGGGGACTAATTTAGGGTTGATTTTGTTTTGTTTGTAATGTTGTATTCATTTAAAATGACATACCTCCTACTGGCCGTTGGATCAGAGTGAATTAACGGCTGAGATTAACGACGCCCTAAACGGCGTCGTTTCGTGTTTATAGGGCTGGACCGGATGGACAATTTTTGGGCCTGGGTCGCTTGGGCCGGTTACTCATGTTGGGATTAGCCCAAATCTATTTCCTTGTATTTGTATTGCACTTTTCATTTTTTTTTGTATTTTTTGTATATTGTTTTATTTTGCCTATTATTTTCCTGATTTTGTAAAAATTAAAATAAAACCTGAGTAACTATTTAACTCCTAGAATTTATCTAATATCACTATTTAGAGTTGAATGCAACATTTATCGATTAAAATTGCCCAAGAACTATTTTTGGGAATTTCTTTGAATTGTTATAAAATGAATTAATACCTACTAAATGCGAAATTAATTTTCTAAGTGCAAATGCATATTTTATATTTTTATATGACTTAACATGCACAAATAACATGCAAACAATTAACACAAAATTCACCAAAATTGTAAAAATATAAGAAAATCTTTTGTTTGAATTTTATGGGAATAACTCATATATAGGGCAAAAATCACGTGCTCACAGGGAGTAATGTGAGTACTCCGACCTAGTGAGTAATAATAATAAATAATAATTGAAGGCATGAAAACACATAACTGCACAAAGCAATTCTATATTAGGAAGTAAAACAATAAAACAGTAAAGAGTCAGATGAAATCTCATTTTAAAAACCGGTAAATCAGGTAAAACAACAAGTAAATAGTGAGTAGAAATCTGTCCCTCAGGCCCAGTATCAATCGTTCAGAACAGTATCATCCCCTCGGGCTCAGTATTAGTCACTCAGCATAATATTAGCCCCTCAGGCTCAGTATCATATCACATGGGTACCCACGCTCACTGTGGGTGTGCAAACTCCGGAGGGGCCCCTTACGGCCCAAGCGCTACATCAACATAAGGCTTGAAATCCTTCTCACATCACACTCGAGGTCTAAAAGCCTCCTGACATCACACTCAAGGTCTGCGGGGCCGCTTCTGCGGTCCCATTTCCGCAGAAGCGGAAATACCAGCAACCAGCAAACCTCAGCCTTCTCAAAATCTATTTTCGATCCGTTAACCACCCGGAATCCACCCGAGGCCCCCGGGACCTCAACCAAAACTACCAACCAATCCCAAAACACATTACAGACTTGCTCGAGGCTTCAAATCATATCAAACAATGCTAAAAGCATGAATTACACCCCGATTCAAGCTTTATGAACTTTGAACTTACCAACTTCTATTTCCGATGTTTAAACCTATCAAATCACGTCCGATTGACCTCAAATTTTGCACGCAAATCATACTTGACATTACGGACCTACTCCAAATTTTTGAATTGGATTCCGACCTCGATATCAAAAAGTCAACTTCCAGTCAAACTCCTCAAAAACCTTCAAATTTCTATCTTTAGCCAATTGGCTCCAAAAGACCTACGGACTCCGAATTCACTTCCGATCGCGCTCCCAACTCCAGAATCACCATACGGAGCTACTCACAGTCTCGAAATTCCAAACGGACATTGATAACACTGAAACGCACTTCAAACCAAACTTATGAAATTTCTTCCAAAATGCCAACTTCCACAATAGGCGCCAAAACACTCCTGGGTCATCCAAAACCCGATCCGGGCATACGCCTGAGTCCGAAATCATCATACGAACCTGCTGGAACCTTCAGATCCCGATTCCGAGGTCGTTTACTCACAATTCCAATCCTAGTTCATTCTTTCAGCTTTAAGCTTCCAAAATAAGAATTTTTCTTCTAAATTAACTCTGGACTTTCCGAAAATTTAATTCTGACCACACGTACAAGTCATAACACCTGAAATGAAGTTGCTCATGGCCTCAGACTGCTGAACGATGCGCTAGGGCTCGAAACGACCGGTTGGGTAGTTACATTCTCTCCCACTTAAACATACATTCATCCTCGAACGTGCTGAGAACTATACTGAAGTAGTCTGAAATTGCTGTTTAACTTCTCATCCACCTCCCCGTGCTACCACAACTTAGCTGAGCACATTGGCTCGATAAATTATGAAGATATTCCCTTTTATTCGAGCAAATAAGCCTTGGAGCCCAATTCCAATATCCGGAATTCTATGCCAGGCCTTTTTCTAACATACGATCACCGTATCAATCACTATACGTTGTACTCAAACATGACTGCATAACTCTGCTGAATTGACACTTTGCATCACTTTACTCATAGGACCACAATAACATTTCTATTTGAATTAATCGAAATTCCACGAATCCGTTGCTCCCATTGCACCTCATGACCTATATAGGTCTTACTCTAACTGTTACAATACCGCCACGATGGATGAGATGCCAAAATTCATAATCAACTGCCGAGTCAACCAACCATCGAGTCTATACTTCTGACAAGAAACATTATCACATTCTGAACCAAATAATGATCTTCGCTCCTTAATATACTTTATATAATCAGATTGCACTGATCCTAAATCCCACAATCTCATCTTACCCAGTACGAACTGCTCAGGCCATAAGCCACTCCGAATGCGATCACAAGTCTCATATGACGCCACAATGTGCCAATAGGCCACCAATCCGAACGCAAAACAAATAGGAAATCGAACTCTGGAAGGAATTACCTAACTCCTGCACTACTACTGACTTTCCTTAGAAAATAGGAAGCAGGACATACAAAATTAGCATATAGAAAACTACACTCATCATCACATTGTTGCGGCGTGCAACCCGATCCACACAGCATAACCGTGGCGGCGTGCCATCCGATCCCCACAATATACCCATGGCAGCGTGCCACCCGATCCTCACAATATAACTATGGCGGCGTGCCACCCGATCCTTATAATATAACCATGGCAGCGTGCCACCCGATCCTCACAATATAACTATGGCGGCGTGCCACCCGATCCTTATAATATAACCATGGCAGCGTGCCACCCGATCCTCACAATATAACTATGGCGGCGTGCCACCCGATCCTTATAATATAACCATGGCAGCGTGCCACCCGATCCTCACAATATAACTATGGCGGCGTGCCACCCGATCCTTATAATATAACCATGGCAGCGTGCCACCCGATCCTCACAATATAACTATGGCGGCGTGCCACCCGATCCTTATAATATAACCATGGCAGCGTGCCACCCGATCCTCACAATATAACTATGGCGGCGTGCCACCCGATCCTTATAATATAACCATGGCAGCGTGCCACCCGATCCTCACAATATAACTATGGCGGCGTGCCACCCGATCCTTATAATATAACCATGGCAGCGTGCCACCCGATCCTCACAATATAACTATGGCGGCGTGCCACCCGATCCTTATAATATAACCATGGCAGCGTGCCACCCGATCCTCACAATATAACTATGGCGGCGTGCCACCCGATCCTTATAATATAACCATGGCAGCGTGCCACCCGATCCACACGTAGAACTCACATAAGGAGATACACATCGAGCTAATTTGCTCATTGCGATAAAATACCGAATCTAGGTCACAAGCATGTTAAGTGCATAATGCCATCCCTGAGGGGAAATATAGCGCGATAAGCTATAAAACTCGAGCACAACTGAGGTGCGATACACAGTCTGAATCTCAAGAGCCATCTTGCTCATAATACATCATTGCCACGCGGAACCTCAACACATAAAATTTACCAAGCCGTCTCACAACTCATACGATGCATTACATCATTACTTGGAATAGCTGATGACAAAATAACACCCCGACGGTTCCTCTATAAGGAACGCTCGCTGAACGAACACAACTGGCCTGATATAAAGCCCAAATTCACATTTAAATCCATCCACCGACCTCAAGTCGATCCTGATCATATCAAATTAAGCCAATGACCTTTCAAAGGTCCAAACTAATTCCCCACCTCTCGTAACACACAAGGACAACCATCATAACCGGAGTATAATCCACAACTCAGAATCCGAGTGCCCTCCAGGCATCCATTCTCAATTTAACGATATCATTACAATTCTTCATACTTGGTTTATATCTTTAATCAATCAAGTGGCGTCGTGCCACATTTATGCAATCTTCCTGTGGAACACACTCCCACAATCTACCATAACAATTAACTGGGTCTTACCTCCAACCCACCGACCGCACTAACGCTGATAAGCGATCAAGAATCATTAACCATAATACAATCCCTCGTTACAAAAAACCAATCTCTGGTGACGCTGAAGGCAATCCCAACTTACTTTAAATACCAAAACCTTTCCTGCTCATCCGAGCTTGCGACACCTTTGTCAACACCGAACTGCAACCTTGATCCTTACTTCACATTTCCATACCTCTCACTGCACCCAACATGCCAAAATATGATAGAACACGATTTTCATCATAACTCCGAAATCATTAATATTTTAACAATTCATGATATACAAACTTTTCACTTAACTCACTTCAGGAGATTCATAGAAACACACAGGTAAATTCCCATAACCGTAGAATATGCAAATCTGCAAGTAGTGGTCCAAGCCACCATAGCCCTTCCAGAATCTGCTTCCACATAACAAGCCACAACAGTAGAATGGTTTAGAATGTTATCAATTACGGTGGCCGACAAACCTCACACGTACCGCCACAAATCAAATGCATAACTCGATCACGCTGAATGAACGGATCACAGAACCCAACATACCAAATTCAACTATGGTTAATCAATCCCTTTCCCTCCAATTTATCCTTGATTTCTTTGGAAATAATACTAATTCTCTTCAATGCATAACATACTCCCTCTACACTCACCCCGAGTGACCTTGAATTGTGAGACCATGCTGTCTTAAATCTCACGAATTATTTCACATTTATCAAATGCTACACCACAAGGTAATACGTCATAAAAAATTCTGGGCACCTTCTCATAAGCTACTACAAAGCTTAATTCTTAGTTGTACTTATAGGATTGAAATCATTAGGTACCACACTTTATCTTCTGAGTTCCACTAGGACCATTGCTGAGAGCCACCTGCTCTGACTTGATCCCGAATATAATCAGCTCCCTGAATCTTCTAGCACATTAATACCCTCTCAATAAAGCACCTGGCAGAGTCATTCCCCTTTTAACTCGTTTCTATACAAGCATAAATCTTGAATATTTTCCCAAGTTCGAACATGAGCCCATAAGGCTAAACAAAACACATCTTTAATAATTCCTCTGCTCAAATTACTACTTATGGTATTTTTCCGTCGCGGGGATAACCCCTCAGCATGCAAATAACCAGAAACCTCGCGGGTAGTTAACCATGCAACTCAATCATAGGCGGTGGGACTCTCCCACTTAGGTTGAAGCAATTATTACAAAACTCTGGAGTTTACCAGGATTCTTAATCTCTTATTGACATAACCTTGCACGATCAATTGCCAGCATTCTCGGTATCTTACCGTAGAAACCCAATTTGATGCTCTAAATCATTTAACAACATTCACACAATAGTTACCTTTGCTGCATAACCCGTAGAACTCTTCGCAGAAGCCTCGCCAACCACGCGACCGCTAAACTACTCACAGGAAATAAACCTCCTAGGTCCAAGCTCACTCCCTAACTGTACCAGTCCATTTAGCCCTCGTGGACTCCCATTAAATGCGCGACAACATCCTTCCACTTCAAAGTCATGCTACATCTTTCTTCATTTCAACCAGATCCTTTCCGTCATACCAAATCTCCTGCCGCATAACAACCTCATGCTTCAAATTAACTCTACAGGCTTCCATTGCCAGACGATAAGATCCCAGATCCTTCCAATCTATCCTTAGGCGCGTAGTCATCCTACTACTAGGCCCTATACAGCTCCGCTTGACACTTCCCACATGCCTTTCTCATCTTTTGTTGCCCAATCGTTGTCTTAATGAAATTTATCTTCATAGAACTTGGATCCACGATTTGCTACTAACCCCAACTTTTCCGAAGATCATCTTTATCGAACTGTCAACATTTGCAATACTGATTCAATCCGGAACCACCGCACCCTGCGATATCTGATAGTTGTATCTCCTATACCATTTCATAATATCTTGCCCCAAGGCAAATTGTACCAGATCATAACACTGACAAACTTAAAGCGTTCAATTAGGATAACAGCACCCCCATATCGAGGAGAACTCCACCACGTTTGCAATTACCACGTTTCATTACTTCCACCAGTCCACATTTGACCATCCTTAGTTCGATTGTCCTTCCCCTACCGGGAATAAAATACTGAATCCCTTTGATTACACACTGAGTAAATCTCCCTTCAATTCATTCACTGCCTGACACATGGGTAAATACCCTACCATCACGACAACACTGCGGAATAATCGCTCATAAGCATCATGGCAACTTGTGCCTAGCCTCAAGGCTCTTAGAAGTTCCGTTACGGAGCTGAAATAATGGAATATCCTTCCATAAGTCGACCATAATAGTCAAATCAACTATATAGGGAGAATCATCCCGCACCACATTTGTAGTGCCATTTCAATTCTTCAACTTTCGATTCATAACAAGCGCTCGCGTAAGATTGAGTAGGAAGAAATCAAAGGCATAAGACTCAAAGGAATTGAACCACACGATAAGGAAATCAAGAAGGGAAGTACTCCTAACAGCCCTGTAGCCTCCCAAGGATAAGTACAGACGTCTCTGTACCGATCCGCGAGACTCTACTAGACTTGATCATGACTCGTGAGACCGATGGGAGCCTAGTGCTCTGATACCATGTTGTCACGACCCAAAATCCACTAAGAGTCATGGTGGCGTCGGACATCACTATCAGGCCAGCCAACTAAATTATCAATTAATTTCTCTTTTAATACTTTTGAAATTCTAAGGTTTTTCCTTTCATTTTCATAAATTAAAGTTCACTAATCTTGAATTCAAATTTAAATAATAACAATTAGTACAGATTCATTGAAACTCATCCCAGAAACCCGGTGTCAGAAGTGCATGAGCGACTACTGATAAGTAAAATAAAATACAACATTTGTCCGACATACAGTGGACAGGAAATAAATAATAAAAGTGCAAAAATGAGCTACACTAGCTGCGGGTCACCTCACAAATTACAGCTCACATAGTTCCAGAATTTATCCATGTTGCTACGCCTAGTAGGCTGCTAGAAGTATATATGTACCTGTGCAACAAAAATGCACAGAAGTGTAGTATGAGTACGTAATCAACGTGTACTCAATGAGTATCCTGCCTAATCCCAAAAAGGTAGAGACGAGATAGCCAACTCCGACACTCACTAGAGGTCAATTAGCAATATTCTATAAGTGCGAGGATAATCATGGATTCATATAGAAGTTCTGATTGTGAAGCCAGAAAAATAGGTAAACACCTTCAACAATAAATCAAGGGCTTCTAAAGTATGTTCTTTATTATCTTATCAGTTTATATCAAGCCACATAGGGCCAATTCCACATTTACAATTTTCAAGTAATAGATAAACATGCGCAAATTACACCGAGGCGATGGCCTGCTCCAACAAGAATGTAAACTGTGCACTGCCAAGGGTCGAGCGGCACGAACCATAGATGCATCTATTCTCACCGAGGCGTTCGGC
>MU728321.1:7991-22279 GCA_026770625.1 Nicotiana glauca
CATGAAAAATAGTTTGACTGAGGAATTTGGAACTCGATCCTGGGCTGGAGCATTTCAGCTTCCTAAGCCAATTTTGCTTTTGACGGTACTGTTGGGCTGCATCAAGGCCCATGAGTTAGACTTGTGCTTTAAATAATGTTAAGGTATTAATCATTTTAGTATGATCCAATTCTTAACTAGTTGGACTTTTAGAAATACATAATAAGTAAAAAATATAGTTCACTTTAGTTTGGCCTTTTTAAAAAAATAAAAGAGACGAGCCTCGCACAAATAAATACAAAGGCGGGGCCCTCATTAATTACTTACTAAAAATACTTAGAAATTGGGAGGACCATTTAGCGAATTTCACGGTCTTCCCCAAAGATAATAAATATGTAGTCGCTTTAGGCGCGTACGTTAATAATATTACCTTCATAAATACGGGTGCACATTTATGTAACCCAAATCCAAATCTCAACGAAGTCGAAATATGTCAAAAGCCACGGGCGCATTGGTGTGGCGTGGTTCGAGATACATTTTCACGACGTTGTAATTCTTGTAAAAATAAAAAATAAATAATAAAAGCGGGTTAGTAACAAAAGGCACACATAAAAATAGAACATGTATTGAAATTAGATAAAAATCAAATACGACAGTTGAGCGACCGTGCTAGAACAATCCGGAAATGCCTAACACTTTCTCCCGGGTTAACAGAATTCCTTATCCGAATTTCTGGTTCGTGTACTGTTAATAGAGTCATATCTTCCTCCGTTCGGGATTCAACCGGTGACTTGGGACACCATTAATCTCTCAAGTGGCGACTCTGAATAAATAATAACAAATCCCGTTCCGATTGTCTTTTAATTGGAAAAACTCCTTTATTATATCCCTTCACGGGGTGTAGTAAACATAAAAAGGAGGTGTGACAGGATCGTCACATATCTGAAGACTAAGTATTAAAACTATGTCACCATGTCATTATATAGACATGAATTACCACAACCCATATCATCTATATGAAACCCATGATGCTCATTTTATTAGTAATAAAAAAGAGTGAAAATATTTAGCATATAAATATCATGTAGATTTCTTTTGGAGGGAGTAAGAAACAAATTTGTCTGCTTTTCCAACTAAGTTTTCCTTTTCCAACTTATCAAAACTAAATATATCTTCCAAGTCATTTTAAACACCTAAAAAGCTAAGGTCCAATATTTCTCTTTACAAAATCATTTAAATTGTCATAGTGAATAAGTAAATTATTAGTCTTCTACTGCTTGACAATAGCAAAATAATCATACATTTACTTGAAAGGATAATTAGAATTGTTTGGAGAGAATAAGTAAATTACCATTCTATTTCCGTATATTCTTCTTAATAATAGTGTAATTACTGTTGGGATATACTATTAACCATGCGGTTTAGACATAGTATTATATTTTATTCTTTATGGAATAATTATTTATTTAATTTATTCAATTCAATAAAGTACTATTTTAAATAGATCATTTGTTACATGTGTGTCCTTTTAGTTATGTAGTAGACAATTTAGTGTATGGAGTCTTAGCTCATGCACAGAAGATTAAATTGTTGGTTCTCATAATTAATAAACTATGTTCACAATCAAAGATATTGTTGGACAAAATATCTTGATGATTGTAGCACAAGATTATTGTATAATTTATCTTGATTATGGGAGTAGTTTTACTCCAACTTCTTGTACTAGTATACTCAGTGTATATTGAACGGACCAAGTAGAGAAAAGATATTTTTGTACTGAATATATAAAATATTTTCTCTAATTCATTGAATGAGCTTATACTCCTAATTTTGATATAATTATTATGATCAATATAATTTATTTATTATTTTAATTTATCAAAAGGTACGACTCTATTTAGATTTAGTATATGCCTAATAGATTGGATAATAACGAATAATAATTGTGAATAATAATTAGCTGATGATGTACGTCATTTTTTGGGCATTCGGGGTCGTTTAGATGGTGTTTTGGCCTTTTTTCTATTTTTTGGAATTTTTTTAATAAAAAAATATATTAATAAAAATCTGTGATGGTAGGGTTCAATTCCCATTGTTTCCAATCATGTTTTATAGTAATATAATAAATTTATATGTTGATATAGGTCTTCTTCCACATCGGATAAATTCATTATAGATGATTACTGTAGTTTTACCTCTAGTTATTTCATTACTTGTATTAACTCTCCAACTGAGTTACATGTTGATTGAATGAAACTAGAGTTTATAAAAGTGATATTTACCTATCTTAAATTAACAGTTTACTCTCCATCTGAGTTGGTCCTGTTTAAATTTATGGGGTTAATATCTTACATCACTCATATATTTTGCATGAATAGTTAAGTTTTCCTAACGAATCTAACTGTTCAATGAGCATGTTTATATGTGTAATGTGTTGTTTTGAATTTAATCGTTCTTAATACATAACTAATGATCTATTTAATATGAATATTTCTCAGATTAACCATGTCTTCATTCAACCTACTTACCTCAATTTTGAACCAAAACAAGTTAGAAGGACCGAATTATGTTGAATGGAAAAGGAACCTTGATATTGTCCTAAGTGCTGAAGGTTACAAATTTGTAATCACTGAGGAGTGCCCAGAAAAACCTGAAAATGCTACTGATGATCAGGTTAAGGCCTATGACAAATGGGTTAAGGTTGATGAGATGGTGCGATGTTACATTCTTGCCTCTATGGCGAATGTTTTGCAACATCAGCATCAGTCTATGGGGTCTGCTTATGATATGCTTGAAAGTCTCAAAGAGATGTTCGGTGAGCAAAAGCGTGCAGCTAAGAAAACAACCATGAAAGCCCTTTTGAACACTAAGATGGCTGAAGGATTATCGGTCAGGGACCATGTTCTGAAGATGATGAGTCTTCTGGATGAACTGGAGGTCCTTGGAGCTGTGATTGATAAGGAGTCTCAAGTTGAGATGGTCCTGCAGACTCTGCCTGACAGTTTTCAATAGTTTCGCTTGAATTATAATATGAGCAAAATGGATTTGTCACTAGTGAAATTGTTGAATGAGCTGCAAGCGGCAGAATCTATTATCAAACAACAAGCTCCAGTTGTTGCACTCAATGTTGAGAAAGCTTCGTTTTCTAAGTCGAAAGGCAATAAGAAAAAGAAGAAGGCTCAAAAGGTTCTAGCATGTGACGACCCAAAGGGTTATCACCTGTTTTCTATCTCTTTTCGTGCTTCCGAGGCCTTGAAAACCTTATTTCTAGTTGCCTCGATTTACGTGCATAGTCTGGTCGTGTAGCCGTAAAGCTTATATGTGAAATTATGTGAAAAGTGCTAAAATTTTGGTATTAAAATGAGTAAAGTTGACTTTGGTCAACATTTTGGGTAAACGGACCCGGACCCGTCATTTGACGGTCTCGGAGGGTCCATAGAAAAATATAAGACTGGGGCATATACCAGGAATTGAATTTCGAGGTCCAGAGCTCGAGAAATGAATTTTTCTGAAATTATTAAGGATATTGGAAATGAAATTTGATTAAAAGACTGTGGTATCGGGCCTGTATTTTGATTTTGTCACTCGGTACAAGTCTTATATATGGTTTAAGCACTTTATGTGAAGTTTGGTTCAAATTGGACGTCGTTTGACGTGTTTTGGGCTTAAAACTCCAAATTTGAAAATTTATGAAGTTTGAAGAAAAACTAGTGATTTTGAGGCATGATTTGTTGTTTTTTATGTTATTTTGGCGATTTGATCATGCGAGTAAGTCCGTAGAAGGTTATTGAGGTTGTGTGCATATTTGGTTTGGAACTCCGAGGGCTCGGGTGAGTTTTGGATAGGTGTCGGATAGCATTTCTCATTTTTGGAAAAAAAACTGGTATCAGCTATCTGCAGGATTTGCATTTGCGAAGCCAAAGTTCGCAAATGCGAAGGTCCAACTATCGTAAATGCGAAGGCTGGTTCGCAAATGCGAAACCAGCCTAGGCCGGCCAAGTTTCGCAAATGCGAAGCCAAACCTCGCAAATGCGATGGTCACTGATTCGCAAATGCGAGACCAATTTCGCAAATGCGAAGGTCCCTTGGTAAGCTAGAGTTCGCAAATGCGAACAGTAGTGTCGCATTTCCCAAGCCTGCAGGGTTCACAATTGTGAACCCAAGTTTGCATTTTCCACATCTGAGGCCTGCATTTTTCATACTTAGTCGAATTTTTCACCATTTTCTTCATTCTTTCAAAATTCAAACACACCTAGGCGATTTTCCAAGAACAAGATTTCTTCCAAATCAATTGTAAGTTGGTTTTTACTTAATTCTTTGGATATTTAGCATTATTTAACGTGTTTTTATCTTAAAATCAAGGATTTCCATGGGTGAGAATGGGGATTTTGGGTAGAACTTAGGATTTTTAAAAATTGAAAATTTGGACCTCAATTTGAGGTCCGATTTCAAAAAAAAATCATAGATATGGAATTGTGGGGGAATGGGTAACCGGTTTTTTGTTCGAACCTCGGGTTCTAACCACGTGGTCCTGGGGGAATTTTTGGACTTTTTGGGCAAAACTTTGGGCAATTCATTTTTATGCATTCAAATTGATTCAATTAGCATTGGTTGATGTAATTAAGTAATTTGTGACTAGGTTCGAGCATTTTTGTGGTGGAATCGAGGGGTAAAGCTATACTTAAGGCTTGAGTTGAGTTTGAAGCTTGAGGTAAGTATTTGGTCTAACCTTAGCTTGAGGGAATAGGAGTTTAGTCTCATTTGCTACTTGATATTTGTCGAGTACGACGTATAGGCATGGTGACGAGTATCTATACGTTGGTGTCTAGCATGACCGTGAGTTTTCATACTGCGAATATTCGGATTTCTTTATATCTTTCATGTTTAGATGATGACTTCTATATGTTGTGAAGAGCATGTAAAAGAAATTGTGATATTTAATAATTGAGGAGCAATGGCTCAAGTTATATTAAAATTGTGAAAGTATATGAGATGATTGAACCCTTTGGAGCATTGGCTCAAGTGGTAAAATGAATTACAAGTAAGAAATGAAAGAAAAAGAAAGAAGTATTAAATAATTCCTTTGCTGAGATATTTTGTTAAATTGTTGGTATCTCCCTTGCCGGAAATTTTATTGCTTAATTGTTGTACCCTTGTCGGGGTTTAATTGTTTAATTGTGTTCCCTTGCCCGAATTTCTATTACCGTTTTATTTATTCCCCTGCCCTGTTTGAAATTGTTGTTTGGGTGAGAAAAAGTGTGAAAGCACGAAGGGTGATGCCGTGCACTTATTGCCGTTGTTATGGTTTCTTATTGTTATCAGTTCAGGTGCATTAATTGTCTTATTCTACTATTACTGTGATTCTTTACGTGATATTTCCCTATACTATGTTACTTATTATTATTGAATTTATGCCATAATTGGTACATGTGTATGTGAATTAATTGCTAGATGTCATTATTTATTTTCCTCAGTGAATCATAATTTTTGTGTACTTGTTGTCTTTTGAATTCGTATTAATTGTTTTGTTTGTTAGAGTAAATTATATTTGGAAGAACTGTTGACTTAATGAAATGGGAGCGTGTGGTACGCCTACCACACAAGATATTGATGAAATGGGAGCGAGTGGTATGCCTACCACACATGATGTATTGAAATGGGAGCGAGTGGTATGCCTACCACACATGATATATTGAAATGGGAGCGAGTGGTATGCTTTTCACACGTGATATATTGAAATGGGAGCGAGTGATACGCCTGCGCCACATGATATATTGAAATGGGAGCGTGTGGTATGCCTACCACACATGATATATTGAAATGGGAGCGAGTGGTACGCCTACCACACATGATATATTAACGTGGGAGCGATTGGTATGCCTACCACACAAGATATTAAGAAATGGGATCGGGTTGCACGTCTGCAACAAGATGAGTGGAATATGAAAGTTTAATTATCTCTTTATTTTGTGTTAGAAGCTAACTGTAGATGTACGCTCTATTATTCTTGATATTTTATTTCTATCTATTGCCCCTGAAGCATGTTCCCTTACCCCGCTTAAATTGTTTATTCTTGTTGTTTCTTTATATATATATATATATATATATCTACACAGGTTTATCTGGAGTCTGGTCCTAGCCTCGTCACTACTTCGTCGGGTTTAGGCTAGGCACTTTCCAACACATGGGGTCGGTTGTGCTGATACTACACTCTGTTCTGTTTTGCACAGATACAGGTTTCGGACAGTAGCAGTAGTAGCGCGGTTGTTAGCATTTCGACCAGTGAGACACTAAGGTAGCCTTGCAGGCGTCTGCAGGCCCGACGTCTCCTCTATCCTTATTTTTAGTCTGTTATCTCTTGTGATCGAGACAAATAGTTTTATATTCCTTTCAAACTGTTGTGTTTAGTATTCTTAGTAGTTCGTGAGTAATGTGACACCAGTTCTTGGGTAGAGAATTATGTTGAGTTTTCGCATTTAATTTAGTCTTATTAACTTAAGTCTTCTGCTCATTTAAATCATTCTGCTGCATTTATTTTATTATTATTGTTAAATTGTTAAAAGAAGAATCCTGAAAATGAAAAAGGTAAATAAGAGTTGGCTTGCCTATCTCCTATTAGTAGGCGCCATCACAACTCCCGAGTGTGGGAAATCTGGATCGTGACAAGTTGGTATTAGAGCTCTAGGTTACATAGGTCTCACAACTCACAGACAAGCTTAGTAGAGTCTGAGGGATCGGTACGGAGACGTCTGTATTTATCCCTCAAAGGCTACAGAGTTAGGAAAAGTTTCATATTTGTTCTTTCTTGTCGTGCGGCTTGGTTTCTCAATGCTAATTGAAATTCTACTCCGTTCTTTCACCAATGGCGAGGTCAAGTACTGCTTCTTCAGCTGAGCAGCAACACGGACCAGTGATAGATCAGCTTCGTCTTTGGAGACCTTGAGGAGGTAAAGGTATTGGGGGTAGAGGTAGAGATGCTAGAGGTGGAGGTAAGGGTATTAGAGGTGGAGGTGCAGGTATTGTTTTGGTATGTGGTAGAGAAGCTTCAATTTTATTTTGCGCCATATCTTGTCATGCCTAGTGATTCTTTGAGCGCCCTGTTTATGTGTCCACATCGGGGTTGAAAGAGTTAAAGGACTAGTTGCAAGATTTGCTTGATAAGGGTTTCATTAGACCCAGTGTTTTGCCATGAGGTGTGACAGTATTGTTCGTAAAGAAGAAGGATGGTTCGATGAGAATATGCATTGATTACCGGCGATTGAACAAGGTTACAATCAAGAATAAGTATCCGCTATCGAGGATTGATGATTTATTTGATCAACTTTACGGTGCCAAGGTGTTTTCAAAGATAGACTTGAGATCTGGCTACCATCAGTTGAAGATTAGGGCATCCGATATCCCTAAGATAGATTTCCGCACTCGATACGGGCATTATGAGTTTTTGGTTATGTTATTCGGGTTGACAAACGCCCCAGCAGCCTTCATGGACTTGGTGAATCGAGTGTTCAGACCTTATTTGGATTCATTCATGATAGTGTTCATTGATGATACTCTAATATACTCCCGCAGTCAGGAGGAGTATGTGCAGCATCTCAGAGTGGTTCCTTAGACTCTGAAGGATAGTCAATTATATGCCAAGTTGAGTTCTGGCTGAATTTAGTTGCATTCCTGGGTCATATTGTATTTGCAGAGGGTATTCAGGTTGATCCGAAGAAGATTGAGGCAGTCAAGAACTGGCCCAGGGCCACATCAGCTACAGAGATTCAGAGTTTCTTGGGATTAGCAGGTTACTATCGTAGGTTCGTGGAGAGGTTCTCATCTATTGCAGCCCCTATGATCAGATTGACCCAGAAGGGTGCCCAGTTCAGATGGTCAGACGAGTGTGAGATGAGCTTTCAGAAGCTCAAGACAGCTCTGACTACGACACCGGTGTTGGTTTTGCCCACAGATTTAGGGCCTTATACCGTTTATTGTGATGCTTCCTGTATTGGGCTTGGTGCAGTATTGATGCAAGATGGAAAGGTTATTGCCTATGCTTCGAGATAGTTGAAGATTCATGAGAAGAACTATCCAGTGCATGATTTAGAGTTGGCAGCTATTGTTCATGCCTTGAAGATTTGGAGGCACTATTTGTATGGAGTGGCATGTGAGATATTCACTAACCACAAGGGCCTTCAGTACTTGTTCAAGCAAAAGGAATTGAATTTGAGGCAGAGAAGGTGGTTGGAGTTGTTGAAGGACTATGATGTCACCATTTTATATCATGTGGGGAAGGCCAATGTGGTGGCCGATACTTTGAGTAGGAAGTTAGCCACTATGGGCAGTCTTGCTTATATTCCAGTCAGTCAGAGGCCGCTTGCTTTGGATGTTCAGGTTTCGGCCAATCAGTTCATGAGATTGGATATTTCTGAGTCCAGTCGTGTGTTAGCTTGCACGATCACTCGTTTTTCATTATTGGAGATTATCAGTGATTGACAGTTTGATGATCCCTATTTGTGTGTCCTCAGAGACACGGTGCAGCGTAGAGGTGCCCAGCAGGTTACCTTAGATGATGATGGAGTTTTGAGATTGCAGGGCCGAGTATGTGTGCCTAATGTGGATGGAATTCGAGAGTTGATTTTAGAGGAGGACCATAGTTCCCGGTACCTATTCATCCAGGTGCTGCTTAGATGTATCAGTATTTGCGGCTGCATTATTGGTGGCGTAGAATGAAGAAGGATATTATATCATATGTGGCTCATTGTTTGAACTGTCAGCAGGTTGAGTACGAGCATCAGAGGCATGGTGGTTTATTTCAGAGGATTGAGCTTCCAGAGCGGAAGTGGGAGAGGATCCCTATGGACTTCGTTACTGGACTTCCGTTGACTCAGAAGAAGTTCGATGTAGTTTGGGTCATTGTGGATAGGCTGACCAAGTCAGAACAATTCATTCCTGTGGCAGTCTCCTATTCTTCTGAGAGGTTTGCTAAGATCTATATTCGGGAGATTGTTCGCCTTCATGGTGTGCTTGTGCCTATCATTTCGGATCGGGGTACGCAGTTTACCTCGCGCTTCTAGAGAGCAGTTCAGCGAGAGTTGGGCATAAGAGTAGAGTTGAGCACAACATTTCATCTTCAGACGGACGGGCAGTTAGAATAGACTATTCAGATTTTGGAGGATATGCTCCGAGCTTCTGTTATTGACTTTGGAGGTTCGTGGGATCAGTTTTTGCCTTTAGCAGAGTTTGCCTACAACAACAGCTACCAGTCAAGCATCCAGATGGCTCCTTATGAGGCTTTATATGGTAGGCGATGTCAGTCTCCGATTGGATAGTTTGAGCCGGGAGAGGCTCGGTTGTTAGGTACGAATTTGGTTCAGGAGGCCTTGGACAAGGTCAAGATCATTCAGGACAGGCTTTGTTCGGCTCAGTCCAGGCAAAAAAAAAAGCTATGCAGATCATAATGTTCGAGATGTAGCTTTCATGGTTGGTGAGCGAGTATTGCTCCGAGTGTCGCCTATGAAGGGCATTATGAGATTTGGGAAGAAGGGCAGACTTAGCCCTAGATTCATTGGTCTGTTCGAGATTCTCGATCGAGTGGGAGAGGTGGCTTATAGACTTGCATTGCCGCCTAGCTTATCAACCGTGCATCCAGTTTTTCATGTATCCATGCTTCGGAGGTATCACGACGATCCAGCCCTCGTGTTAGATTTCAGCACTGTCCAGTTGGACAAGGATTTATCTTATGAGGAGGAGCCGGTAGCTATTCTAGACCGGCAGGTTCGTCAGTTGAGATCCAAGAGCTTTCCTTCTGTTCGTGTTCAGTGGAGAGGTCAGCCCCCTGAGGCATCGACCCGGGAGTCCGAGTCTGATATGCAGAGCCGTTATCCTCATCTATTTCCGGACTCAGGTACTTCTTTCTTTTTGTCCGTTCGAGGATGAACGGTTATTTTAGAGGTGGAAAATGTGACGATCCAAAGGGTCATCACCTATTTTCTCTCTCTTTTCGTGCTTTCAAGGCCTTGAAAACCTTATTTCTAGTTGCCTCGATTTGCGTGCGTAGTCCGGTCGTGTAGCCGTAAAGCTTGTATGTGAAATTCTGTAAAAAATGCTAAAATTTGATATTAAAATGAGTAAAGTTGACTTTGGTCAATATTTTGGGTAAACGGATCCGGACCCATGAAATGACTGTCCTGGAGGGTCCATAAAAAAATATGGGACTTGGGCATATGCCCGGAATTAAATTTCGAGGTCCAGAGCCCGAAAAATGAATTTTTTTGTGAAATTTTTTTCTGAAATTATTAAGAAAATTGGAAATAAAATTTGATTAAAAGACTATGGTATCGGGCCCATATTTTGGTTCTGACGCACGGTACAAGTTGTATATATGGTTTAAGCGCTTTCTGTGAAGTTTGGTTGAAATTGGACGTCGTTTGACGTGTTTTGGGCTTAAAACTCTAAATTTAAAAGTTTATAAAGTTTGAAGAAAAACTAATGATTTTAAGGCATGATTCGTTGTTTTTTATGTTATTTTGGCAATTTGATCGCGCGAGTAAGTCCGTAGGAGGTTATTGAGGCTGTGTGCATATTTGGTTTGGAGACCCGAGGGCTCGGGTGAGTTTTGGATATGTGTCGGATTGCATTTCTCATTTTTGGAAAAAAAAAATCCGGTATCAGCTATCTGCAGGATTCGCATTTCTGAAGCCAGAGTTCGCAAATGTGAAGGTCCTGCTATCGCAAATGCGAAGGCTGGTTCGCAAATGCAAAACCAGCCTAGGCCGGCCAAGGTTCGCAAATGCGAAGCCAAACCTCGCAAATGTGATGGTCACTGATTCGCAAATGCGAAGTTCCCTTGGTAAGCCTGAGTTTGCAAATGCGAACAGTAGTGTTGCATTTCCCAAGCTTGCAGGGTTCGCAATTACGAACCCAAGTTCGCATTTCCTACATCTGAGGCCTGCATTTTTCATACTTAGTCGAATTTTTTACCATTTTCTTCATTCTTTCAAAACCCAAACACACCTAGGCGATTTTCCAAGAACAAGAGTTTTTACTTTATTCCTTCGATCTTTAACATCATTTAACGTGGCTTTATCTTAAAATCAAGGATTTCCATGGGTGAGAATGGGAATTTTGGGTAGAACTTAGGGTTTTCAAAAATTGGGGATTTGAACCTCAATTTGAGGTCCGATTTCAAAACAAATCACAGATATGAAATCGTGGGGGAATGGGTTACCGGGTTTTGGTTCGAACCTCGGGTTTTGACCACATGGGCCCGGGGGTATTTTTGAAATATTGGGCAAAACTTTGGAAAATTTATTTTTATGCATTCAAATTGATTCAATTAGCATTGGTTGATGTATTTAAGTAATTTATTGCTAGGTTCGAGCGGTTTTGTGGTGGAATCGAGGGGTAAAGCTATACTTAAGGCTTGAGTTGAGTTTGAAGCTTGAGGTAAGTGTTTGGTCTAATCTTAGCTTGAGGGAATAGGAGTTTAGTCTCATTTGCTACTTGCTATTTGTCGAGTACGACGTATAGGCCTGGTGATGAGTATCTATACATTGGTGTCTAGCATGAACGTGAGTCTTTATATTGTAAATATTCGGATTTCTTTAGATGATGACTTCTATATGTTGTGAAGAGCATGTAAAAGAAATTGTGATATTTAATATTTGAGGAGCGTTGGCTCAAGTTATATTAAAATTGTGAAAGTATATGAGATGATTGAACCCTTTGGAGTATTGTCTCAAGTGGTAAAATGAATTACAAGTAAGAAATGAAAGAAAGAGAAAGAAGTATTAAATAATTCCCTTGCTGAGATATTTTGTTAAATTATTGGTATCTCCCTTTTTGGGAATTTTATTGCGTAATTGTTGTACCCTTGTCGGGGTTTAATTGTTTAATTGTGTTCCCTTGCCGGGATTTCTATTACCGTTTTATTTATTCCCTTGCCCTTGTTTGAAATTGTTGTTTGGGTGAGGAAAAGTGTAAAAGCACGAAGGGTGATGCCGTGCACTTCTTGCCGTTTGTTATGGTTTCTTATTGTTATCAGTTCAAGTGCATTAATTGTCTTATTCTACTATTACTGTGATTCTTTACGTGACATTTCCCTTTACTGTGTTACTTGTTATTATTGAATTTATGCCATGCCATAATTGGTACATGTGTATGTGAATTAATTGCTAGATGTCATTATTTGTTTTTCTCAGTGAATCATAATTTTTGTGTACTTGTTGTCTTTTGAATTTGTATTAATTGTTGTGTCTGTTAGAGTAAATTATATTTGGAAGAACCGTTGACTTAATGAAATGGGAGTGAGTGGTATGCCTACCACACAAGTTATTGATGAAATGGGAGTGAGTGGTACGCCTACCACATATGATATATTGAAATGGGAGTGAGTGGTACGCCTACCACACATGATATATTGAAATAGGAGCGAGTGGTACGCCTGCCACACATGATATATTGAAATGGGAGCAAGTGGTACGCCTGCCACACATGATATATTGAAATGGGAGCGAGTGGTACACCTGTCACACGTGATATATTGAAATGGGAGCGAGTGGTACGCCTACCACATATGATATATTGCAATGGAAGCGAGTGGTATGCCTACCACACATGATATATTGAAATGGGAGCAAGTGATATACCTACCATACAAGATATTGAAAAATGGGATCGGGTTGCATGCCTGCAACAAGATGAGTGAAATATGAAAGTTTACTTATCTCTTTATTTTGTGTTAGAAGCTAAACTGTAGATGTACGCTCTATTATTCTTGATATTTTATTTCTATCTATTGCCCCTGAAGCATGTTCCCTTTCTCCGCTTAAATTGTTTATTCTTGATGTTTCTTCGTTGTACTTGTATATATATATCTACACAGGTTTATCTGGAGTCTGGTCCTAGCCTCGTCACTACTTCGCCGAGGTTAGGCTAGGCACTTACCAGTACATGGGGTCGGTTGTGCTGATACTACACTCTATGCTCTTTTGCACAGATACAGGTTTCGGATAGCAGCAACAGTAGCGCGGGTGTTAGCATTTCGACCAGCGAGACACTGAGGTAGCCTTGCAGGCGTCCGCAGGCTCGGCATCTCCTCTATCCTTATTTTTAGTCGGTTATCTCTTGTACTCGATACAAACAGTTTTATATTCCTTTCAAACGGTTGTATTTAGTATTCTTAGTAGTTCGTGAGTAATGTGACACCAGTTCTTGGGTAGAGAATTATGTTGAGTTTTCGTATTTAATTTAGTCTTATTAACTTAAGTCTTCCGCTTATTTAAATCATTCCGCTGCATTTATATTATTATTATTGTTAAATTGTTAAAAGAAGAATCCTGAAAACGAAAAAGGTAAATAAGAGTTGGCTTGCCTAGCTCCTATTAGTAGGCGCCATCACGACTCTCGAGGGTGGGAAATTCGGGTCGTTGTCACACCTCCTTTTTACGCTGCACCACGCGAAGAGGTGTGATAAAGGGAGTTTTTTTTCAATTAAAGGACAATCGAAACGGGATTTGTTATTAAGAAATGGAGTCGCCACTTGAGAGATTTATGGTGTCCCAAGTCACTGGTTTGAATCCCGAATCGAGGAAAAAGTTGACTCCTTATTACAGTCTACGAATCAAAAATCCGGGTAAGGAATTCTGTTAACCCGGGAGAAGGTATTAGGCATTCCCGAGTTCCGTGGTTCTAGAACGGTTGCTTAACTGTCTTATTCGGCTTATTTATCTGATTTTTAAACATGTTGAACTTATGTGCAAATTTTAAATCTTCACCACTTTTATTATTATTTTTTTTAATGAGAATTGCAACTTCGTGAAAATGCATCTCGAACAACGTCGCACCAGTGCACCCGTGGGTTGTCAACATATTCCGACTCAGTTGAGACTTGGATTCGGGTCACATAAATGTGCACCCGTAGTTAGGAAGGTAAAATTATTTACACGTGCCTAAAGTGTCTAACGCATTATATCTTTGGAAAAAAGCCGCAAAATTCGCTAAACGGCCCATCCTGAAGTCTAGGTATTTTAATATATACCTTTATGAGGGCCCCGTAGTTTATGCATTTTATTTGGCGAGGCTCATCTCATTTTTTTTTATTTAAAGACCGACCTAAAGTGACTACGATTTTTTTTTGTTCATTATTTGTCTCTAAAAGGGCTAATTAATTTACATTTATAAATTAGGGCCTCAAATTCAAGTCCGAATTCAAACAAAAGGGAAAACGCTTTTAGCTTGAACCCGCTACCTAATTCGAAAGCCTAAATTTATATTGCAAATTAATTACCATATTCCTACTATAATTTTGAGGGATTTTATTTGGCATG
>MU728324.1:8298-36984 GCA_026770625.1 Nicotiana glauca
TACATAACTTCCTTACTTCATGTCTCACTAGATTTACTGATACTAAGAACGTAGTATAAAATGTTATTAATCAAAACTTAGCCTAATATAACTTTATCAAATTTGATAGAATTATGAGAATAGATTGATGTGTTTAGTTCGGTCATCCCTATGCAAAATCATTTCTATATTGCTACGGTTGATATTTTGAGATGCTAGATTCCATACTTGTGTTGCTGATAAATTTTATGGGAGAACTCGAATTATATAGCCCTTGAGGGTTCATTGAATCATTGTTGGCTTGTAAAGCTGCGATTGAGAATTTGTTTAGAATATTCATTGTACACTCTCCTCGATGTTATTACTTCTTTCCGCCTTTTTATTTTATTGATATTCATATTTCATGAGGAAGAGTGTAAAGCACGAAGGGTGATGCCGTGTCATTTCTTATACATTGTCATGTGCAGAAGAGTGTAAAGCACGAAGGATGATGTCGTGCCATTTCAAATACATTATTATGTGAGGAAGAGTATAAAGCTCGAAGGGTGATGCTGTGCCATTTCGTATATATTATCATGTGAGGAAGAGTGTAAAGCATGAAGGGTGATGCCTTGCCATTTCATGATCATTATCATTTCATATATTATCATGTGAGGAAGAGTGTAAAGCACGAAGGGTGATGCCGTGCCATATCATATATATTATCATGTGAGGAAGAGTGTAAAGCACGAAGGGTGATGCCGTACTATTTTATTTATATTATTATGCTTTTAATGTTGTGAAGTCATGGCACGAAGGGTGTTTCCACGCAAGTGAGGATGAGGGACATGTATTATGATGTGATATCTATTTTCTGTGTTTACATTCTCACCTTTATCTCTAGTTGATATTGTTGCAATTATATGTTCCGAGTGATATGTTGTTATTGTCCCGTACTTGACCTCTATATCTATTGTGGTTGTGTTGTCCGTGCCTTTTTCTTGCTTAACTTGCATATGCTATGCCTATTTTCTGATGTTAAAATTATATTCACGTCATACCTATTCTGTCACCCTCTAGTTTAAGCATCCCATCATACTAATCATTCATGCCCTTAATTGTTAACTTGTAAAGATCATGTGTTTCCTTCTTATTTGTCATGTTTATACTTAGGCCTCCAACATACTAGTTAATTAACGTTGATATCCCTTGCTTTCTAATTGTTTTTATTACTCACGTTCTTTCCGTTTAGTCCTTTACTGTTGCCCACATTTACATCCTTGTCCATTGTTATTACTTGCGTATTTCCTACCTTGTAATTCTTGTTATTAAGTTTCTGTCATAAGGTTGGTTATGTTATAAATACATTTAGAAGGATGAGCTGAACGCATGAAGGATGTTGCCGTGCTAATAGAATTGTTACATAAACTTCTTTATATATGGTGAGGATGAGATAAAAACACGAAGGGTGTTACCGTGCCATGTGATTCTACATTTTGACATTTTGGACATACATTTCATACCAGAAAAAACACTAGATATTCTATTGCGGTTCTTTTTTAGTAATCATTGATTGTCTCGCCAAGTTGTATATGATACTTTTATCCATTATACTTTGAACTGCTTTACTATTAATCTATTGTACAGGTTATAGCAATAAGCATCTTTTTAACTAAAAGTATCATCACTACTTCGACGAGGTTAGACAAAATACTTACCAATACATAGGGTCGGTTGTATTGATACTGCACTTCTGCACGTTCCGTGCAGATTTTGGAACATAGCTGCTGGTGACGTCAGCTGCTGATTCGAAGGATGATCGTGCATTTGTTTATAGTTGCCACTTGTCCTTGGTAGTTAAAATTATTGCTAATCTGTTTATGTAACCTTTAAATAGAATGTGTATTTATTTGTAGCAGTTTTAAAATTTCAAATCTTAGAAGCTCGTGATTCGTACTACCAGGTCTTGGGTGAATTTGTAAATGCTCAGTTATCTATTCTCTTTACTATTATAACCTCAGATGAGTTGTGTTTCTGTTAATTGGCTTACCTAGCGAGTTGAGTTAGATGTCATTACGACTTGTGATTTTTGGGCCGTGACAAGATTTGACAATATTTGATCATAAATCTTCGTGAGAATGATACTTTCTTATCACTTTATTATTTGTCGACCGCGTATATTTGCGCGTGAGTTTTGACTCAACAGTCGTTTGATAGGATCGATGTATTAGGAAAAATAATATATGTATAAGTTTTGGTATTATCAAATCTTTGTTTGGTAGTACTTTTCAAATCATTATAAATACTTGTTATATACCTTATACACCTTATTCAATATTATTCTTATACATAACAAAACAATAGTATTAATAATACTATAGTTTTTAATACATGGATAGGCATGTATAAGAACCAAAGAGATGCCATTTCAAACCAAAGAAATGGCAAACCATGAATATGCCATTTCAAAACCTTTAATACATCAAACCAGAGAGTCGATAAGAAATAATTATAGCATAACTAATCTCAGCAGTACTAATACATCATTTTTATTATTATTCTTATACACCTACCAAACGACCCCTCAGTGATCTTGTAGTCAGTACGTGTAAGGTAGTACATTAACTATATAATAAGTGAAAGTCCCTTGGATGACCAAGGGCATCTCGGTAAATATAGACTACTCTATGGGCAAAATAGGTATTTTCTTCTATTGCTCAAGTGCTGCATATAAAATGATACTTGTGTTTCTTCTCTGTTGACACTTGTGGTGTCCACTTCCAAGTAATACATGGGTTTAGTTTTTCACCACCTCTTTGTCTTCTTCTCTCCATCCCAAAACAAGACTTTCAGTTTCCCACATTCCCTTCGCTACACTCTTCTTATCTTCCTGGTGAGTTTTTCTTTTTTTTTCTCTTTCCTAATTTTTTCCCCAGTTTTTTATTTCAATTTTTTGGGTCTTTTGAACATGGACAACTTTTCTAAATTGTTGATGTTGCAAGGAATGGTAAGTCTTATGTACCTAATGTATCCTTGAACTTATTATTGAATGGAATTTGTTTAGGTTTTCAAAGTGTATGAACTGAAGTTTTGAAAAGAGAAACTCGAAGGTGTGGGACCATTCCCAAATTAAAAAAGATAGAGACTAACAAATTAAAATGGCAACTTGTTTACACTGAGGGCGGCTGGAAAAACGGTTGCAAATTGCAATCAAAATAATGTGTGGACGATGCAAATTGCAAAGAACCAATCAATTTGATTGCTTGAGAGGTTGTCAACTTTGCCTATGAATAGAGATGCTTCCTTCTCGGTTAAATACACCAAAAAAGAGAGAGAAACAACAAAGAGCTAGAGAGAGTAATCAACATATTGTAGTCTGTGAAATAAATAGTGAGTGGGAGTAATATTGTAGTGAGGTGTTTAAAATAAAGAGTGTTATTTCTTTCAAAGTTGTAGTAGTCTCTTGTCACTACTATGTTGTAATATTATAGTGGTAATATTGCTCCGCTGGGGTATTTTACTTTATCCCGTTAAAATATTTAGTGTCGTTGTTACTCTCTTGTATTACTGTGATTTATCGTGGATATTGTTCCTGGGCGGGATATTATTTTTTTTATCCCAACAACGTGGTACCGGATCTATGGCGAGTAATGATCCGATGTCTTTTCAGTATTCCCATCTCACAAAAGATAATTATGAGAAATGGTGTTTACGCATGAAAGTCATTCTTGGCTCTCAAGATGTATGGAAAATCGTAGATAGAGGTTATGCAAAATCCGATAATGAGGAAGCTCTGCCTCAAAATGAAAAAGATGTCTTGGCAGAGACAAGGAAGAATGATCAACAAGCCCTCACGCTCATCTACCAATGATTGGACGATGCCATGTTTGAGAAGGTGGCAGATGCTATCACCTCAAAGGAAGTTTGGGAGATTTTACAAAATTCTATCCAATGAGTTGATAACGTGAGGAAGGTAAAACTTCAAACACTAAGGGCTGATTTCGAAGTTTTAAAAATGAAAGAATCCGAATGCATTTCAGATTATTGTTCAAAAGTGAAGGCTGTTGTGAATCAATTAAGAAGATACGGGGAGGACATAGAAGATGTCCATGTGGTAGAAAATATCCTTCGCACTTTAATAGCTAAATTTGATTTTTTTGTGTGTGCTATTGAGGAGTCTAAAGATTTAGGCTCAATGATGGTGGAGCAATTGGAGGGTTCTTTACAGGCCCATGAGGAAAAGATCAAGAGGAGACAAGAAGTTCCACTGGAGAAACTTCTTAAAACTCGGGCATTCTTTAAGGATTATGGAGGTGAAAAAGCAATCGAGGGAATGGCCGGGGACGAGGCCGCGACAGTCAAGGACGAGGAAGAAGTAATGATAACAACTTCAACAATGAAGTTAAAATCCACGAAGCATTCAAAGGTCGTGCTCGTGGACAAAGAGGAGGAAGAGGACGTGGCTACTATCAAGAAAATAATGGACAAAGGTATGACAAATCAAAAATTGAGTGTTATAATGGTCATAAATTTGGCCATTACTCTTCGGAATATCGTAGCAATATTGAAGAGAAAGCTAACTTTGTTGACGATAAGAAAGAAGAAGATGAGTCAACGTTATTGCTGGCACTCAAGGTAGAAGACAGAGATGATTGCAGCTCGTGGTATTTTGACAATGGAGCAAGCAATCATATGTGTGGATGCAAAGAAAAGTTTGTGGAGATTAATAAAACGGTAAGAGGTAATGTGTCCTTTGGAGATACCTCAAAGATTCAAATCGAAGGGACAAGTACGATTCTAATCTCTTGTAAAGATGGTAGTCACAAACTAATTCAAGATGTTTATTATGTGTCAAAATTAAAAAGTAATATTTTGAGTTTGGGCGAACTTCTTGAAAAAGAATATGGCATCCACATGAAAAATTTGCATCTTTGGCTTAGAGATTCAAGTGGAATTCTAATTTCTAAAGTGCATATGGCAAAGAATAGTTTATTTTCTCTAAATCTTAAAACAATTGATGCAAAGTGTTTGAAGGCTAATGTGCAAGATGAATCATGGTGTTGGCACATGCGATTTGGGCACTTAAATTTTGAAGAGCTCAAATCAATGAGAGAAAAGAACATGGTACAAAAGATACCATCAATCAACCATCCAAATAAATTATGTGAAGCTTGTCTTCTTGAAAAACATGCAAGGAGGAGTTTTCAAAGGAGGCCATGTCAAGATCAACCAAGCCGCTCCAGCTTGTTCACACTGATGTTTGTGGACCAATCAATCTACCTTCTTTTGGTAAAAGTAGATACTTTATGCTTTTCATTGATGACTTTAGTAGAAAGACTTGAGTTTATTTCTTGAACCAAAAATCTTAAACTTTTGCTACTTTCAAAAATTTTAAAGTACTTGTGGAGAAAGAAAGTGGCTATGAAATTAAAGTTCTAAGGTTGTGACGACCCGACTCTTCGTCTCATGTATCACAACCTCGTTTCCTCCATTTATTGCTTCTTCATCTTTTATTATCGACATTTATTGTGTTAGAGTTGAATTGGGTTGGTATTGATAGGAAATGAGACACTTAGTCTCTTTAAGGAAGGCTTGGTTTGCAAAAGTCAACCGAATGTTGACTTATGAGTTAGAGGGCTTGGATGTGAATTCCGGTGATTCGGTTAGCTTTGGGAGGTTATTTGTGACTTAGTAGCGTGATCGGAAGTGATTTTGGAGGTCCGGTGTAGAATTAGGCTTGAATTGGCGAAGTTAGAATTTTGGTGAATTCCGGTTAATAGGTGAGATTTTGATCCGAGGGTCGGAATGGAATTTAAAAAGTTGTAGTAGCTCCGTTAGGTGATTTTGGATATGTGTGAAAAGTTTCAGGTCATTCGGAGGTGTTTTGGTTGGGTTTTTGACCGGATCTGTATTTCGGAAGTTTTTAAGAAACTTAGGCTTGAATCCGACGCGATTTAATAGTTTTAGCGTTGTTTGATGAGTTTTGAGGGTTGGAACAAGTTTGAATGAGGTTCTACGATGTGTTGGTGATTTTGGTTGAGGTCCTGGGGGCCTCGGGGTGAATTCGAGTGGTTAAACGAGAGTTTTGAAGTTTGCTTCAGATCTGTTATTGCTGTCATCTGGTAGAAGGGTTTCATATTATTATTTCATCCGTAAGTCTATTCATTTTTCCTCCATTGTTAACCTCCTTAAGAGCTTTGTGGTAGAGATTGAAGAGGATTTTAACGGAAATTGATTGGAGGTAAGTCTCGTGACCTAGAAACATCATTTTATTGAAGAATCAACCTTTAATTCCTAGAAATTTGGGTAAAAAATTGGAAGAACTAGGGCTTGGGTTTTTTAAATGAAAATTGGGAATTTGAAAGAGCATTTAAACTCCGATTTTGGTAAATTTGATATGTGCGGACTCGTGGCGAGACGAGATATCCGGTGATTTGACTTTCGTAATTTTTTGAGAAGTGGGTCCGGGGCTTGGGTTTTGCCAACTTCATGATTTTTGATGTTTTTCGAGTATTTTAGATTGGGTTATGCTTCTTTGGCCTATTGTAATGTGTTCCTTATGGTTTTTATCAGATTCGACGTGCGAGGAGGTCGATTCGAGGGGAAAAGGCTTGGCGAGCTAGACTTTTGGCCGGCTTGAGGTGAGTAATAGATGTAGATGATGACCTGAGGGTTTGAAACCCCGGTTTATCACACTGCGACGCTATATTGAGGCGAGACACGTATTCCATGATGAGTGCGGGGTCGGTTGTGATTGGGGACTATGACTTAGTCCGTCCCGAGTGATGTTATACTATGTTCTTGACTAGAGATTGATTGGTAATCATCCTACTTGGATTTTATGAATATATTTGGGCTTCGTGCCGATTATTTGAATCCTTTGGGGATTATAATCACTGTTTTCGTGATACTTATAATGTTAAATGATTTCAGTCCTAAGTTAAACACTGTTTTGAAATGTTCAGTCGTATTTCTAAGGTTCAAAACTTAAACTACATTTTCTGACATTTGGAGCTGTGAGCTATTACCTGACATTGCCAGAGTGACTTACATGCATGTTCTGGACTGAAATTAGATTGGGCTGCACGCCGTAGCAATGAAATGATGATATTTCGCTTGGGCTATAGGAGCCCCTCCGGAGTCTTAACCCCCATAGTGAGCGCGGGTACCTAAATGGATCGGGCTGCGCGTCGCAGCGGTCATGTGCACTGCATTGCATTCATGCATTGATATTCATCTGTTCTACCTGTCGTTTGTTTTGTTGCCATTTCACCGTTAATTATGCTGAATTGCTAGTTATAGCTTTACAGTGTGGTATTTCGTGAATTCTCATCCTCAGTCATTATATATGTTTATTACTCACTGATTTGGAGTACTCACTTTACTCCCTGCCCCATGTGTGTAGATATAGGTGTTCCAGAGGCTTAGAAGAGTTGTCGCTGCTCTCTAAATTATCTCAGGAGTTGTTGAGGTAGCTGCCTTGCGTCCACAGGACCCGACTCCTCCCCCTGCCCCTTTTGATTTTGTATCCTAGACTCCTTTTATGTTTCAATTTTGCTAGTCAGTTGTATTAGAGGCTCTAGACTCGTGACCATAGATCTGTTGGGAGTTATTTTTAACAGTTATTCTGGTTTTCTGTGTGGGCTCTATTTACTATCGAATTATTAATCTTGTTAACTGCTAAATTAACTTAATCATCTGGTAATGAGATTTTATGTTTGGGTTGAGAGTGTTCAATTGGTTGGGCTTGCCTAGCAATTGTGTTGGGCGCCATCACGATCGGGTTTGGGGTCATGACAACTTGGTATCAGAGCCTAGGTTACTATGACTAATGAATCGGGAGCCGGTTTAGTAGAGTCTTGCGGATCGGTATGGAGACGTCTGCATTTATCCTCGAGAGGCTGTAGAACCTTTAGGAAACACTTCATGTTTTTGAAATTCTTGTCGTGCGGGTTTGTTGATCTGAGAACTAAACTTCTGTATTATATTCTCTCGCTAATGGCGAGAACCCGTGCTATCGGACGCGGCAGACGACCACCATTACCACCCGCTCGAGGCCGTGGGCGCGGTCGTGGTTGTGGTTGAGGCAGACCAGCGAGGGTAGCACCTGCAGATCCACCAGCTGCCCCGGTTCAGGACCAGTCACCAGTTGTAGATGCTACAGCAGCACCTGTTCAGGGACCAGCAGTGCCCATTGTGATTCCTGGTCTCCAGGAGGCTTTAGCTCAGATCTTATCCGTCTGCACTGGCCTGGCTCAGGCAGTCTCAGCCACTACTGCAGCATCTACCTCACAGACCGGGGGTGGTCATCAGACCCCCGCTGCTCGCACACCCAAGCAGGTTGTTCAAGGATTGCAGACACTAGGAGCGGTTCCAGCTCAGCCGGTTGCACCAGCAGCACCAGCCGCACCAGTTGCACAGCTCCAGCCTATGTGGTTCCAGCTATGCCAGACGATGAGTAGCATCATCTTGAGAGATTTTGTAGGCTTCAGCCTCCGATGTTCAGTGGTACTGAGGGCGAGGATGCCCAGGGATTTCTGGATAAGTGCTAGCGTATGCTTCGCACCGTAGGGATCTTAGAGTCGAGTGGTGTGCATTTTACTACCTTCCAATTTTCAGGGCCTGCATTTACATGGTGGGAGGAGTTTGAGAGGCGTAGGCCTGTTGGAGCAGCACTCCTCACATGGCAGTAGTTCTCCACTCTCTTTCTGGAGAAGTACGTACCCCAGTCTCGCAGGGAGGAGCTCCGTCGTCAATTCGAGTGGTTGATTTAGGGGGATATGTTGGTGACCTAGTACGAGATGAGGTTTATGCAGTTAGCTCGGCATGCTACTTAGATGATCCTGACTAATCGGGAGAGGATTAGGAGATTCGTGGATGGCCTTAACTATCCACTCCATATTTTGATGACCAGAGAGAGGGTTATGAGCTCGAGAGATTGAGACATCTCGCCGTCGGGAGTGTGAGGAGAGAGAGGCCAAGAGGCCTTGAGGTTCAGGTAGTTTCAGCAGTGCTTCGTCTAGGGGCCAGTTTCAGCGTGGCAGAGGCCGTTCTTTCAGGCCTCCCCAGTCAGGTCGCCCAGAGTACTGTGGGGCTTCTTCAGGCCGTGGTCATCAGGGATTTCAGCAGGGTCAGTCTTCACTTAGTGCCCTTCTAGCTCAGAGCTCTACCCCTGTCTCTTCAGCCCAGGGTTCTTCAGCAGCGAGAGGTTCCCTTCAGTCCCTTTCTCCAGCACCGGGTAGTTGCTACGATTACGGTGAGTTTGGTCACATGAGGAGACAGTGTCCGCGGCTTCATAGTGGTCGGTCTCAACAGAGGGATCAACCCTCCTCTTCTACTCCATCTACTTCAGCACCCTCCCAGTCAGGTAGGGGCGTGGGTGAGGCAGCTAGGGGCTACCCTAGAGGTGGAGACCGATCTGGTGGCGGTCAGGCTCGATTCTATGCTCTCCCATACAGAAGGGTTGCCATGGCATCAGATGCTGTAATCATAGGTATTATCTTAGTCCGCCATAGGGATGCCTCTGTTTTGTTTGATCCCAGATCGACCTATTCCTATGTATCTTCTTATTTTGCTCATCACCTGGGGACTACCCGTGGTTGTCTTGCTTTGCATGTTCACGTATCCACCCCGGTGTGTGATACAATTATTGTGGATCATGTATTCCGATCTTGTCTGGTGATTATTTGGGGTCTGGAGACCCGAGTTGACTTGTTGTTGTTGGGCATGGTAGATTTTGTTGTGATTCTGGGTATGGATTGGCTATCTCTGTACCATGCTATTCTGGACTGTCATGCCAAGACAGTTACGTTGGCTATTCCGGGTGTTCCGAAGATTGATTGGCGAAGTATGACCGACTATGTTCCTAGCAGGGTGATTTCCTTCCTAAAGGCCCAGTGGATGGTTGGGAAAGGTTGTCTATCGTATTTGGCTTTTGTGAGAGATGTTTGAGCTGAGACTCTTAGTCTTGATTCTATTCACGTTGTGAGGGACTTCCCTGATATGTTTCCTGCAGACCTGCCGGGCATGCCACCGGATAGGAACATTGATTTTGGTATTGATCTGGTGTTGGGCACTTAGCCTAGCTCCATTCCTCCATATCGTATGGCACCAGCGGAGTTGAAGGAACTAAAGGATCAGCTTCAGGAACTCCTAGATAAGGGGTTCATCCGTTCGATTGTGTCACCGTGGGGTGCACCGATCCTATTTGTGAAGAAGAAGGATGGCACAATGAGAATGTGCATTGACTACAGACAGTTGAACAAGGTGACAGTGAAGAACAAGTATCCACTACCGCGCATTGATGATTTGTTTGACCAGCACTAGGGGGCAAGGGTATTCTCTAAGATTGATCTCCGTTCAGGCTATCACCAGTTGAAGATTAGGGATTCTGATATTATGAAGACGGCTTTCAGGACGAGATATGGGCACTATGAGTTTCTAGTTATGTCTTTTGGGCTGACTAATGCCCCAGCGACATTCATGCATCTAATGAACAATGTATTTCGGCCGTATCTGGATTAATTTGTTATCATTTTTATTGATGATATCCTGGTATACTCGCGTAGCCAGGAGGAGCATGCTTAGCATTTGAGAGTGGTATTACAAAGATTGAGGGAGGATAAGCTTTATGCAAAGTTCTCCAAGTGTGAGTTCTAGCTTGGGTCTGTGGCTTTTCTGGGACACGTGGTGTCTAGTGATAGTATCCAGGTTGATCCAAAGAAGATAGAGGCGGTGCAGAGGTTGCCTTGACCATCCTCAGCCACGGAGATTTGGAGTTTCCTCGGTTTGGCAGGATATTATTGCCAGTTCGTCCAGGGTTTTTTATCTATTGCTTCGCCCTTGACTAAGTTGACGCAGAAGGGTGCACCATTTGTATGGTCGGACGAGTGCGAGGAGAGCTTTCAGAAGCTCAAGACAACTTTGACCACAACTCCAGTGTTGGTTTTGCTATCAGCTTCAGGTTCCTACGCCATGTATTATGATGCTTCGAGAGTTGGGATCGGATGTGTGTTGATGTAGGAGGGTAGAGTTATTGCATATGCTTCTCGTCAGTTGAAGCCTCATGAAAAGAACTACCCCGTACATGATTTGGAGTTGGCTGCTATAGTTCATGCCTTGAAGATTTGGAGGCACTACTTATATGGCGTATCTTGTGAGGTATATACTGATCATCGCAGCCTTCAGCATTTGTTCAAACAGAAGGATCTTAATTTGAGGCAGCGGAGGTGGCTTGAGTTACTCAAGGACTATGATATTACCATATCTTATCACCCAGGGAAGGCCAATGTAGTGGCCGATGCTTTGAGCCGAAAGGCAGTTAGTATGGGTAGTTTGGCATACATTCCAGTTAGGGAGAGGCCCTTTGCAGTTGATGTCCAGGCTTTGGCCAATCGGATAGTGGGGCTAGATATTTCAGAGCCTAGTCGGGTGCTGGCGTATGTGGCTTCCTGATCTTCCTTGTATGACCGCATCAGAGAGCACCATTATGATGATCCGAACTTGCTTGTCCTTAAGGACAGGGTCCAGCATGATGATGCCAGAGATGTGACTAGTAATGGTGATGGTGTGATGAGGATGCAGGGCCGGATTTCCGTGCCCAATGTGGATGGGCTTTGGGAGTTGATATTAGAGGAGGCCCACAGCTCGCGGTATTTCATTCATCCAGGTGCCACGAAGATGTATCAGGATTTGAGACAACATTACTGGTGGAGGAGAATGAAGAAGGATATTGTAAGTCATGTAGCTCGGTGTGTCAACTGTCTGCAGGTGAAATATGAGCATCAAAGACCTGGCGGTGTATTTCAGCGCATGGATAGTCCCGAGTGGAAGTAGGAGAGGATTACTATTGATTTAGTGAGTGGTCTTCCTCGGACATCGAGGAAGTTTGATTCGATTTGGGTGATTGTGGACCGACTGACCAAGTCCGCGCACTTCATTCCGGTGTGTACTACATATTCTTCGGAGCGGTTAGCAGAGATTTTCATTCTCAGTTGCATGGAGTCGCAGTTTCTATTGTCTCAGATAGAGTTACTCAGTTTACTCCCCAGTTTTGGAAGATTTTTCAGTGAGAGTTGGGTACCCAGGTAGAGTTGAGCACAACGTTTCATCCTCAGACGGACGGGCAGTCCGAGCGTACTATCCAGATTTTGGAGGACATGTTGTGTGCCTGTGTTATTGATTTTGGAGGTTCTTGGGCTGACTTCCTACCCCTTGTAGAGTTTTCCTACAACAACAGTTGTCAGTCCAGCATTCAGATGGCACCGTATGAGGCCTTATATGGGAGATGTTGTAGATCACCGGTTGTTTGGTTTGAGCCCGGCGAGGCAAGGCTATTGGGGACAGAGTTGGTCCAGGATGCCTTAGATAAGGTGAAAGTGATCTAGGAGAGACTTCGTACAGCTCAGTCGCGTCAGAAGAGTTATGCGGACAAGAAGGTTCGAGATGTATCTTATATGGTGGGCGAGAAGGTCATGTTGAAGGTTTCACCTATGAAGGGCGTTATGAGGTTTGGAAAGAAAGAAAAGTTGAGTCTATTCACTTTTCCTCCATTGTTAACCACCTTAAGATCTTTGTGGTAGAGATTGAAGAGGATTTTGACGGGAATTGATTGGAGGTAAGTCTCGTGACCTAGAAACGTCATTTTATTGAAGAATCAACCTTTAATTCCTGGAAATTTGGGTAAAAATTTGGAAAAACTAGGGCTTGGGTTTTTGAAATGAAAATTTGGGATTTGAAAGGGCATTTGAACTCCGATTTTGATAAATTTGATATGTGCGGACTCATGGAGAGACGAGAAATCCGATGATGTAACTTTCGTAATTTTTTGAGAAGTGAGCCCGGTGCTCGGGTTTTGCCAACTTCGTGATTTTTGACGTTTTTCGAGTATTTTCGATTGGGTTATGTTTCTTTGGAATATTGTAATGTGTTCCTTATGGTTTTGATCAGATTCGACGCGCGAGGAGGTCGATTCAAGGGGAAAAGGCTTGGCGAGCTAGACTTGTGGCCGGCTTGAGGTGAGTAATAGATGTAGATGATGACCTGAGGGTTTGAAACCCCGGTATATCACATTGTGACGCTATATTGAGGCGAGACACATACTCCATGATGAGTGCAGGGTCGATTGTGATTGGGGACTATGACTTAGGCCATCCCGAGTGATGTTCATACTGTGTTCTTGACTAGATATTGATTGGTAATCATCCTACTTGAATATTATGAATATATTTGGGCTTCGTGTCGATTATTTGAATCCTTTAGGGATTATAATCACTGTTTCCATGATACTTAGCATGTTAAATGATTTCAGTCCTGAGTTAAATACTATTTTGAAATGTTCAGTCATATTTCTAAGGTTTAAAACTTAAACTACATTTTCTGACGTTTGGAGCTGTCAGCTTTTACCTGACATTGCCCGAGTGACTTACATGCATGTTCTGGACTTAGATTGGATCGGGTTGCACGCCACAACGATGATATGATGATATTTCACTTGGTTTGTAGGAGCTCCTCCGGAGTCTGAACCCCCACAGTAAGCACGAGTACCCAAATGTATCGGGCTGCGCGCCGCAACAGTCATGTGCATTGCATTGCATTCATGCATTGATATTCATCTGTTCTACCTGTCATTTGTTTTGTTGCCATTTCACCATTTATTATGCTAAATTGTTAGTTATAGCTTTACATTGTGGCATTTCGGGAATTCTCATCTTCAGTCATTGTATATGTTTATTACTCACTGAGTTGGAGTACTCACTTTACTCCCTGTACCATGTGTGTAGATACAGGTGTTCCAGAGGCTTAGTAGAGTTGTCGCTGCTCTCCAGATTATCTCAGGAGTTGTCGAGGTAGCTGCCTGGCGTCCGCAGGACCCGACTCCTCCCCCTGCCCCTTTTGATTTCGTATCCTAGACTCCTTTTATGTTTCAATTTTGCTACTCATTTGTATTAGAGGCTCTAGACTCGTGACCCCAGATCTGTTGGGAGTTGTTTTTGCCAGTTATTCTGGTTTTTCGTGTGGGTTCTATTTACTATCGGATTATTAATCTTGTTAACTGCTAAACTAACTTAATCATCTGGTAATGAGATTTTGTGTTTTGGTTGAGAGTGTTCAATTGGTCGGGCTTGCCCAGCAATTGTGTTGGGTGCCATCACGACCGGGTTTAGGGTCGTGACAAAGGTCCGATAGAGGAGGCGAATTCACTTCAAACGAATTAATGACTTTTGTCTATCTGATGGAATTCGTCACCCTCTAACGATACCTTATTTTCCCTAACAAAATGGTGTTGCAGAGAGAAAGAATCGAACGATTCTTAATATGACTAGATGTATGTTGAAAGTTAAAAGTATGCCCAAGGAACTTTGGACCGAAGCTGTTTCTTGTGCAGTGTATTTGAACAACAGGTCTCCAACAAAAAATGTTAGATATCAAATCCCTCAAGAAGCATGGAGTGGAAGAAAATAAGTGTCAAGCACTTGAGAATCATTGGGCACATAGCCTATGCTCATGTGCCATATCAAAGGAGAGCGAAGTTTGACGTTCGAAGTGTCAAGCATGTGTTTTTTGGCTATGATATGAGTTCAAAAGGCTACAAGTTATACAACCCAAGCAGCGGTAAGGTGGTGGTAAGTCGCGATGTTGAATTTGATGAAGAATTGGCATGGGATTGGGAATCTCAGGAAGAAACTTCATATGATTTTCTTCCATACTTTGGTGATGAAGAAGAACCAAAGATCGTGGAACTTGTGCAGGATACAACTCCACCTCCTTCTCTAACCAATGTTGCATCTCCCTCTTCTCAAGAAAGTTCAAATGAACAGCCGCAAAGGATAAGGAGTATTCAAGAGCTCTATGGGGACACAAAAGAAGTTACTGATTTTGATTTTTATGTTGTCTCTTTGCTAACAGTGAACCAATGAACTTTGATGAAGATGTTACAAACAAAAAGTAGAGACAAGCCATGGATGAGGTGATTGAGTCAATAGAGAAGAATAACAGTTGGAAATTAACAACTCTTCCCAAGGGTCGTCGAGCAATTGGAGTGAAATGGGTATAAAAAACAAAGAAGAAGAAGGTGATGTGGAGAAATACAAGGTACGACTTGTGGCTAAAGGCTACAAGAAAAGGCAAGTCATTGACTATGAAGAAGTCTATGTACCTTTTGCCCGCATGGAGATGATTCGTTTGCTGATCTCTTTAGCGGCACAAATGAAATGAAAGATCCATCAACTAGATGTCAAGTCGGCCTTCTTGAATGTCTATCTTTAAGAAGAAGTCTATATTGAATAATCATTGGGCTTCATGGTCAAAAACCATAAAGATAAAGTGTTGCGGTTGAAGAAAGCTTTATATAGATTAAAGCAAGCCCCAAGAGCATAGAATAGTTGCATCGATAAATATTTTCAAGACAATGGGTTTGCTCGTTGTCTCCATGAATATGCTCTTTATCTTAAAGTTCATACTAATGGAGATATCTTACTTGTTTGTCTTTATGTTGATGATCTTATCTTCACGGGAAATAACTCAAGTTTGTTTGAAGCTTTTAAAAAAGATGTGTCCCGTGAGTTTGAGATGACAGACGTAAGGCTCATGTCATACTACCTAGGCCTAGAAGTGAGGCAGATGGAGGATGAAATTTTTATCGCTCAAGAAAGCTGTACAAAAAAGATATTGAAGAAGTTCAACATGCTCGATTGCAACCCCGTGAACACTCCGATGGAGAGTGGGACAAAATTATCAAAGTTTGATGAAGGAGAAAAAGTGGATCCCACATTTTCAAAAGTTTTGTGGGAAGTTTGAGGTACTTGACTTGTACCAGGCCAGATGTACTCTTTGCAGTTGGAGTAGTAAGCCTCTTCATGGAAGCTCCTACCTCCACTCATTTGAAAGTCACTAGAAGAATTCTTCACTACCTAAAAGGTACGATTGACTTTGGACTATTTTATTCTTCTTCTAGTGATTTCAGTCTTATGGGATATCGTGATAGTGATTATCCGGGAGATATTGATGATAGAAAAAGCACAACTGATTTTGTATTTTTCTTGTGTAATTCTATTATTTCTTGGAGTTCAAAGAAACAATCAACTGTTACTTTCTCGACTTGTGAAGCTGAATATATAGTAGCAACATCTTGTACCTGTCATGCTATTTGGCTGAGAAGATTATTGAAGGAGCTCAATTTTCCACAAATTGAAGCTACGGAGATTTTTATTGACAACAAATCCATACGGGCACTCGCAAAGAATCCGGTGTATCATGATCGAAACAAGCATTTAGACACAAGGTATCACTTCATCAGAGAATGCATTGCCATGAAGGAAATCGAGCTCAAATATGTGAAGTCTCATAATCAAGTGGCAGATATCTTCACAAAGCCTCTCAAGTTTGAAGATTTCCAGAGATTGAGATCAAGAATTGAAATGAAGAAGAAAAATCAAAATTAAGGGAGAAATTTGTGGGACCAGTCCCAAATTAAAAAAGATAGAAAATAACAAGTTGCAGTGGCAACTTGTTTACAATGAGGGCGGCTGGAAAAAAGGTTGCAAATTGGAATTAAAATAATGTGTGGACGTTGCAAATTACAAAGAACTGATCAATTTGATTGCTTAAGAGGTTGGCAACTTTGCCTATAAATAGAGATGCTTCCTTCTCAGTTAAATACACCAAAAAAGAGAGAGAAGCAATACAGAGTTAGAGAGAGTAATCAACAGATTGCAGTCTGTGAGATAAATAGTGAGTGGGAGTAATATTATAGTGACGTGTTTAAAATAAAGAGTATTATTTCTTTCGAAGTTGTAGTAGTCTCTTGACACTACTAAGTTGTAATATTATAGTGGTAATATTGCTCCGCTGGGATATTGTACTTTACCCCGTTAAAATATTTGGTGTCGTTGTTACTCTCTTGTGTTATTGTGATTTATTGTGGATATTATTCCTGGGTGGGATATTATTTTTTTTATCCCAACTGAAGCATGGAAAATTTTAATTTCTTTGGTCCTTTTCACTTTCATGCTACTAAGAACGGTAAGAAGCTGGGAAATTGACACATTCTTTGTGTTTTCCTCTGTTTTCTCAGCATAATGTGTTCTGATCCTATTTTAGAATAAAAATGGGGCATTTTAAATTTTTGGGTAGCTTTTCTTGGATTTTCAACATGCATGTCGGTTAATTTAGTTGATTTCTCATGCATAATATTTCCCCTACTATCAACCAATTTTACTTACATCACCACAATATTCTTCCATTGCATTCTTCTGGTTGATCACATTACCAGAACACAAGGAAGTCAAGTGAAATTCTCCCAGCATAATTGATGTCGACGGACATGTCAGGGAAGCAAATTAAAATTACATTCCTTCTCTTTTGTTAATCTTTTAATTTCTTATCAGTTTCAAGTTGATTTGCAATGACTAAACTTTCCATTATCCAATGACTAAACTTTCCATAATCCAAAGAAGGCTGTCGAATTTTATTTTTTTCGGGTACAAAATATTAAGGAGAGACCGTGAAGCATGGCTGTCAATCACGTTGGATCAAATAGTGGAATGGTACATGGAAAAAGTTCTCGGAAATGAAGAAATAATCAATTCACGCTTGACTTGAGTTTTCATATGAATTGATAATTCTAACAGGTGTTTCCATTCTATTCTCCTTCCACTTTTTCCTTTTGGCTTCTGTCAATATTTATATTATGGAGTGTGGACACACACAAAAAATTATCGACAGAATATCTTTAAAGCATTTGTGTGCAGTCAATTTTGTCCAAGTTATGGCAGAAAAAAAAATTCTTTCAAATTCTGCCGATCCATTGAGCCGTAACCAGAGTGTGATGATATCTTATTCTTATGTAGTTTTCATATGACAATCTAACATAAATAAGAGCAGAGTAATTGTGATACCAATTGTTGGTGAACACAACGAATCATCATCATGTGGGATTAAGAATGTTCAAATGGTTGGTGTCTTTGTCTCTTATAGAAAATATTTTTCTGTAACGGTGCATTTAACCATCCGCACCCCTTGAGACCCTCTTCTAATGGGATTAAATCAAGATTATATGGGCATAATATTTCTTGCCATCGAGAACGTTGGCTGTGATTTGCTCTAGAAAAGTTATAATATCACAAACCAACAGAAGGGTATTTATTTTATCTTTGTGATTTATTAAATTAAGTTTCTATAACTTTGAGGGTAGATCTTTATATGATGATCTCATATTAACTATTTGGAGTTATATGCATGTTTTTGAGTAACATATACTTTAAAGTGAAGAACGGTTAGTAACATGC
The DNA here is from genome assembly GCA_026770625.1 of Nicotiana glauca. Taxonomy (NCBI): domain Eukaryota; kingdom Viridiplantae; phylum Streptophyta; class Magnoliopsida; order Solanales; family Solanaceae; genus Nicotiana; species Nicotiana glauca. The sequence continues at coordinate 26,544 of MU728324.1, forward strand.
ATAAATTACGTGAAAGATTATTTTCAATGTTGTAATATATGAATTAGACTTACGTTAATACTTGAAAGTATTCTTGAGATCATGAAGGTACGTAATATATGTAAATATTAGAGAAAAGTGTTATAATGGTTTAGTTGGAAAATCACGTGGAAATGGAATTAGAATTCTCATGATTTTCTATATACATGTTATAGAGACTAAAATCTTCGTGATTTTCTACTCATGCTTCGAGATCAAAATCTGCGTGATTTTTACTCGTTTGTTGAGATTAAAGTCTTTGTGACTTTCTACTCATTTGTCAAAAATTAAAGTCTAAGTGACTTTATACTCGTTCTGGAGATTAAAATCTTAGTAATTTTCTACCCCAATTTATTATTCGGTTTGAATATTAAAAAAACTTCATCATTTATTAAATTTGAATGTGTCATATTATTCGGGTTGAAGATTAAAAACTTCACCATTTATTTGATCTGGTTGTATCAGATGTTACTCGATTTGAATATTGAAAACTTCACCGTTTATTAATTCTGATTGTGTCAGATTCGTTTGAAGATTAAAACTTTACCATTTATTCTGGTTTTGTGTGACATAAACAACAGTTCTTGTGGTTGGCTCTATAACGTAATAGGGGCAGCAAATATGAATCTCCTTTAGAAGAAATATTTTTGGAATATAACATCATTCACTAAACAACTGTCTCTTACTCACCGTAATCTAATGAAATTGCGGAAAGGAAGAATAGAACGTTAAAGAAGATGATGAATGTCTTGTTGATAAGTTATAATTTACCCAGAACTTGTGGGGGGAAAATTATTCTTACAACTAAACGAATACTCAGTCGAGTTCCCCGGAGCAAGAAGTAATCCATTCCATGTGAGAAATGGAATGGGAATAAAGCCCAACTTAAATATTTATAAGTGTGGGGGTGCTTAGCTAAAGTGCAAGTTCCTAAAACCAAAATAGTAAAGATGGGACTGGAAATTATTGATTGCGTTTTCATAGGATATGCAACCAATAGTAAAGCATACCGATTTCTGATTCATAAATCGAAAAATTCCGACATTCATAATAATATGGTAATCGAATCAGATAATGATGAATTCTTTGAGAATATTTATCCGTATAAAAGGAAATGTGAGTCGTCTAGTAAAATATCTAAGCGGACTCGAAAAGAAGCAAAGGAAAGTACATTGAATTAGGAAAATCCAAGACGTAGTAAATGTCAAAGCATAACTACTTCCTTTGGACCGGATTTTCTTACATTTTTGTTGGAAAATGAGCCTCAAATGTTTAAAGAAGCAATTTCTTCCTCGGTAACACAATATTAGAAATAGGCAGTCAATAGTGAGATCGAATCCATATTAAATAATCATACTTGAGAATTGGTTGATCGTCATCTATGAAATAAACATTTGGGTTCTAAATGGATTTTCAAAAGGAAAATGAAAGCTGATGGCACTATTGACAAAATAAGGCAAGATTAGTTGTTAAAGGGTTTAGACAGCGAGAAGGTCTTGATTACTTTGACACATACTCGTCGGTAATAAGAATTACATCGATTCGGGTGTTAATAGCGTTAGCCGCCTTGTATGGCCTTCAAATCCATCAGATGGATGTAAAGATGACCTTCTTAAATGGAGATCATTTAGAGAAAGAAATCTATATGAAACAACCTGAAGGGTTTGTAGTTCCCGAAAAAGAAAAGAAGGTGTGTCGACTTGTTAAGTCACTTTACGGACTAAAACAAGCACCAAAACAATGACATGTGAAATTTGACTAGAAAATATTGTCAAATGATTATAATTAGTGTATTTACACTAAGAATACTTTAAATTCTGTAGTCATTATTTGTTTATACATGGATTATATATTGATAGTAAAGGCACATGAAACATGTGAAATGTGGGGGCATTTAACTTATGTATAACAAAAGCTAATGTTAAGACGTGATGTATATATTATCTTGAAGAATTAGATGATATAATTCTTCAAACCCCACGAATCTTTAAGGATATTGATATGGTGGTCGGTTAATTCATTACTTGTTTAGTCTTAGTGATGACTAGTGATGAAACTACAAATTTTAAAGTTGTTTACGTGTCTTTCCAGAAATAATTTGTTCTTTCTTGAACATTTATAATGCTTAGCTCTTTTACGAAATGGTATAACCTGGAAGGCTGTGATTTTTCATGAATAGTGCGTATGTATGTCTTATGATTGTTCATAAATGAACGTATTAATACGTTGGTCTATAATGAGGTGAACCAACCAATGAACATGACCAAAATCCTTTGAAAGTTGAATTTGTTTCATAAATGAAGGTGCTATAATTTGCATATCATATAGACATATGAATAAATATCATATAAATACTTGAAAATGGCGGAGTGATTGCAAAATATGTTATATATTAAAAGGTTGTGGAAACAACTGATGCCAATCATTCCTGTTATTGTTCTAATATATTATTGCTACGTTAAGTGTAGTCAATAATCTGATATGCAATCGAAAGTCGAGACGTATTAGTCTACAACATAAGAAAGTTTACATTGAACTTTCATGACAATGAAAGAGGTTTTGAAGTATTTGAAGTATACTCCAAATTATGCTCTGCACTAAAATAAGTATCTCTCGATAATAGAGAGGTATAGTGATACAAATTAGATCACCGGTTCAACCAATTCTAAAGAGTTGGTGGAGGAGCGATGTCTTGGAAATCATTCAAAAAAATGTACATTGGGCGCTCTACAGTGGAGGTTGAGTTTATAGCCTTAGAGAAGGACGGTGAAGAAGCTGAATGGATCTGGAATTTGTTGGAAGATATTCCATTTTGGCCCAAATCTTTGGCACCTATATGTATACATTGTAATAGTCAAGCGGCAATAGGAAGGGCTGGGAGCGTTATGTATAACGGAAAAATTTTGTCATATATGATGAAGACATATAACCGTTAGGCAACTACTATATAGGGGAATTATCATAATTGACTATGTAAAGTCAAGCAATAATATGTCGGATCCACTTATAAAAGGCCTAACTAGAGAGGTAGTTGAAAGATCATCGAGGGGAACGTGACTATGGCCGAGGACAAGTCATTGTGGCGGTAACTCTACCTAGAAGACTGGAGATCCCAAGATCTAGGTTCAAGGAGCTCAAATAAAGTCACTAATGACGGTTCAACATTGTCAAATAAAAATTTTTTTTTGGTCCACTCTCATGATGAGACAATGTTCAGTACCAAGGATAAAAGAGTTAAGTCTTTTTAATGGTTTCTAAGTTTGATATAGGGTATATCACGTTTAGGAATCAAATAGTGTATCTACGGGATAACACGTTTAGGAAGCACCTATGTAAGTGTGAAGTATAAGCCGCTTCAAGGAGAATTCTGTACGGCCAGTTCTCTACGCACTTATGAACCAGGTGGTGTTCATGGCTGAAACGAACACAACAATGAGAACCAAAGATGGTTAAGGGTTGATTGTGTGGCTTATGGTTGTCTAGGTATACACCAAAGCTCAACGGTTCAAAGATATCAATCCTACCGATTGACCGAGTATATCCGACATAAGTTCACTATAGAAAGTTCACAGGGAAACCTACTTATATTGATGCGATTAATCTTTACTTGCAAATCACACTGTATTTTCATGCATGTTTTTGCACATATGCCCATTCCACATTCATATGGGGGATTGTTGTGTTTTTCTTTAAAGGGTGTCAATGGAAAATGGAAGAGGAACCTTTTGGATTGCACCTCTCCATCTCACCCTTCCTTTTTCTATAAATTTAGAGGCTTGGCCTCATTTTTAAGAGATGGAAAAATCTGAAAATTTCTCCCCTCTTTTCTATATTGTTGCATTATTTCCAAATAAACATAAGTGTCAAGTGTGATTTGCTTCGTCTGTTGAGTTCACTGAAATTCTATAATTTTGATTGCCAGTATTACAGAATAGTTATTCCGTTCTATCCTGGGAGGAATTAATCCAAAACTTTAGGCAATAGAGAGGGGATTAAATTCCTTAAGGACACACAAGCAACTTGTGGGCTCGGAATTATTTTTTCTGTTTTGTTTATTAAACTATATTTTTCAAGTACCATTTTCACGTAATGTGATTGAGACAAAGCCAGACCCTAAGGAGTCCTCTCAATTTTAATTCCTAGAATTACATCGGCAACTCGTACACCTGTCCTAGACAGACCCAACCCCTGTTGTGAGCCTCCAAAGTCAAATGCACATGATGCACACAAACGTTCCTACTAAGTTGAAGACCTGAGTATTTGTTCAAGACTGTGTACCCGAGTGGACAACTCGAGTCGAGGAGGGGGCTACGCCGGGGACCCGCAAGATCGTCCGGCTTAGTAACTTGTCCGAGCCTCTTTTCTTATGTAAAGGTATGACACTAACAGAATAGGGAGTCTCGACCAGCGAGCACATCCCCGAAGATAAGAAGAGAAGGGTTTCGTAACGGTTTATATGTACAGTTCACATAATATCAAAGCGGTAAAAAACGATATTTACACATTAATCCCAAACATGTAATAAAATCAGATAATATACAATCTAAATACAACAAATATACCAAGCTTGAATTCTTGAACCCTGAACAAAAGTTCTTGGTTCTTGTCCCCAGCAGAGTCGCCAGAGCAGTCACACCTCCTTTTTTTGCTACACCCTCGGAAAGGTATAATAAAGGGAGTTTTTCCAATAAAAGGATAATCGAAACGGGATTTATTTATTAAAGATTCAGAGTCGCCACTTGGGATAATTTTGTGGTGTCCCAAGTCACCGGTTCAAATCCCGAATCGAGGAAAAGATTGATATTGTATTACAGTCCGCGAATACAGAAATCTGGGCAAGGAATTATGTTAACCCGGAAGAAGGTGTTAGACATTCCCGATTTCCGTGGTTCTAGCACGGTCGCTCAACTGTTATAATTGGCCCATTATCTGATTTTTGTACATTTGAACCTATGTGCAATTTTAACTTTTGACCGTTTTTAATTATTTTTTTTAAGAAAGGTTGCAACGCTATTTAAAATATGTTTCTGGCCACGTCACATAAATGCACCCGTAGACCATATCACATTTTATCTAACGTTGAGATTTGGATTTGGGTCACATAAATGTGCACCCGAGTTTAGGAAAGTAATTTTTTAAATAGCACGCCTAAAGCAACTACTCACTTTATAATTATTTTTCTAAAGCTATTCTTAAGTCACCGTGCACCTACAGTATTTTTTTTTTCAGCAGCAACAACCATTTTTCTAGAGGTCATTATCATAGCCATTTTCTAGATAAAGACGTGTTCTAAAGCCATTTATCGTCAATTTTCGATAAAAGCAAGAGTCACGAAAGTCCAAATACGGATTGAAATAAGAAATTCAGCTAAAAGATACACTAAATCCTACTTCCATCACTATTTTTTATTTTAACAAAAGAAATCAGTGAGAACAAGATAATGACATTTACTAATTTGACTAAAACATATGAACAAGTTATAGAATTAAAAATTCCATAGAAACCCACCGAGCGTGATTAAAATTGATATGACTAAAAGTAACTAAAGAAACCTCAGCATATTCGAAAATTATCCTACCAACATCAAAATTCATTTCTAGTATTTAAATACCTTAAAATAAGAAATCCACACCATTAGATAAGTAAGAGGGAAAGAATTGAACCTGAAAATTGGATTTTTCAATTTTGATGAAGTCGTCCAATAATTACACAGACAAGAACAGAGCACAATTACAATCAGAACTCAAATCGACAGAAATCTCAAACACGAATCCAGACGGACAACCTCGCCTTCCACAATACCTCAACCCCGATTTCAAAACTAATTTAATGGAAAATATCTGAAATAAGTCAAGCGAAGCTTGAAACCAGTTTCACTTTCCTCTCATACTCACAAAAGCTCAATCGGTTCACTACTATCCATGTATATGGAGTGTATATCCAGCGTATATAGTGTATACCCCCGTCTCCGTTAAGAAGAATTCATCCCCTTTTTTCGTTTTTCCCCTTTTTTTGAACTTCTCTCTCTTTTTTGAACCTCCCCCCTTCCTTCTCAAATTTTCTCTTCTATTTATAGCAAAATTTTCGAAATTTTTCAGATTTTTTTAAAAAAATACTTTATTATTTTTTTTAATTAAAAGAAATCTCACTTATAAATTGCTTTTATTTTTTAAATTTCCAATTTAATTACTTTTATCTTAATTAAAATCCTACTTTTAAAAAGAGAATTTCGCTTATTTAACTTTTCTCAAAAAACAATCCATTTTCGTTTGTTTTTCTTTTAAAAATGCTACTTTCTTTTACTTTAATTTTTTTAAAATTTTCAGATACCCTTATATTTATTTTTTAATTCTAACTTTCTTTTACTTTTTATTTTTTTTATATTTTCACAAAACTTTATTTTATTTTTTAATTTTTTACTTTCTTTTACTTTTTAAAAGAGAATTCCACCTACTTTTACTTTTATATATAATTTTTTATTCAAAACTTCCCTTTTTCTTAATTTTTAAATTATTTCAAAAATTAAAAAAAAATAATATTTTTTGTATTTTCTATTATTTTAAAATAAAAAATAAAATAAAATAATATTAATAGTAATAATTCACCTTTAAAATTTTGTATTTTTACCCTATAATAAAAAGTGTAACAAAGTGAAAATAATTGTAGGTTAAAATCCCCTAAAATATTTACATAGAAGAAGTGATAAAAAATATTGTCAAAAATTAGGTTCTCACAATCGCATTTGCGAAGAATCCTCGCATTTGCAAAGCCTGGGCGACTGGGCATTTTTTGCATTTGCTATTAACCAACCGCATTTGTGAAGGCTAGTCTTTGCATTTGCGAAGTTTTGTCGCAAATTCAACCTCAACAGACATCCTTCAGGTTCTCAATTGCAATGTGTTTTTCGCAATTGCGGGGTTTGTAAATCGCAGATGCAACATCTGCAACCTGTCAAGTGCTGAGAATTCCGAGCTTTTGATTCATTTTTAATATTTTTCAACACTAGCTTCGAGGTGAGGCGATTTTGAGAGGGGATTTTCATGCCAAATCATTGGATAACTATCTTTAATCAATTTCGAATTATATTTCATGATTTTATAAAAGATTTAACATCAAATTTCATGGGAAACTATGAAAAAAATGGGGATTTTGTCAAAGTTTTGAAAAATGAAAAATTGAGGTTTGAGAGTCGAAGAAGACTCGGATTTGACAATAAAACACATATATGGACTCTTGGGCTATTGGTAGTCAAGACCTAAATTTGGACCTAAGTTTGGACCAGGCGGGCTCGGGGTTTGACTTTTGTTGACTTTTTAGAAATTGAATGAAAATCATAGCTTTATTAATTGAAATTGTTTTCACTTGCATTGTGTGGTGTATTCAAGTCTTCATTGGCTAGATTGAGTTGAGCGGAGGTAAATTTGTAAAGGAAAAGACTAAATTAAGTGTTGGATTAGCTGAATTGAGGTAAGTGGTTTGCCTAACTTTGTTGAGGGAATTTTTCCTCTTAGTCATTGTTTGCTACATGCGGGGTGATCCATATATGAGGTGATGAGCGTATATGTATGTTCCAAGGTTAATCATGCTCGGGGGGTGGATTATGTTACATTTATGTTTGTAGAATCTCGTGACCTCATGCTTCATGCCTCGCATGGCTTCTAGATATTAAGAACCTAGTATTAAATGTTAGAATAAAGACTTAGCCTAATATAACTTGATCAAATTTGATGGAATTCTGAGAATACATTGATGTTTCCAATTCGGTCATCTCTATGCATAATCATTAATACATTGCTACGACCGATATTTTGAGATGCTAAATTTCTTACTTGTGTTGTTGATAATTGTGGGATTTGTGGAAGTACTTGAATTATGTAGACCTTGAGGGTTCATTGAATTATTGTTGTCATGGAAATTAGTGATTGATAATTTGTTTGGGGTATTCGTTTGAACACTCTCCTCGATGTTATTTATACTTCATGCTTTGCCATTTTATTGATATTCATATGCTTGGTAAGGAAGAGTGTAAAGCTGACGAGTGATGTCGTGCCATTTTATATACATTACCAAATGAGGAAGAGTGTAATGCACGAAGGGAGATGTCCTGCCATTTTATATTCATTATCATGTGAGGAAGAGTGTAAAATATGAAGGTGATGTCGTGCCATGTTATTGAGAGTAAACGCACGAAGGGTGATACCGTGTTTTTCATTTATATTGTTATGTTTGTATGTTATGGTGAGGTCAAAGCACGAAGGGTGTTTCCATGCAGGTGAGGACGAGGGACATGCATTATGATGTGATATCTGTTTCCCGTGTATACGGTTGCGCCCTTACCTTGAGTTGTTATTGTTGTATTTACATATTTGGTGTGACTTGTTGTTATTGTCCTGTACTTGACTGTTATCTCAATTGTTGTTGCACTGTCCATATCATTTACTTGCTTAACTTGCAAATACCATGCCTATTTCTTGCTTTTAGAATTGTACTCATGTTGTATCTATTATATTGCACTTTAGTATAAGCCTTCCACCATGCTAGCCATTCATGCATTTGCTTGTTAACTTGTAAAGAACATTGTGTTTCCTTCTTAATTATCATATTTGTACTTAGGCCTCCAATATGCTAGTTAATTGAAGTTGATATTCCTTGTTTCCCAATTGTTGTTGTTACTCACGTGCTTTCCGCTTAGTCCTTTACTGTGACCCACATGTGTATCCTTGTCTATGGTTGTTACTTGCGTATCTCCTGCTTAGTAATTCCTATTATTGTGCTACTGTGATTTGGTTGGCTCTGTTATATGATCACTTTGGAAAGATGAGTTGAACGCACGAAGGGTATTGGCGTGCTAATTGAATTGTTACATAAATTTATTTATATACGTTGAGGATGAGATTAAAGTACGAAGGGTGTTACTATGCCATGTGATTTGATATTTTTGATATATATCTCATACCAGGAAAGATTTTAAATATTCTCATGTGGTTCTTTTTAGTATTTATTGTCTGATGTGCCGAGTGGTATATGATACTTTTATTTGTTATTCTTTGAACTGCTTTACTGTTAATCTAATGTACAAGTTAGTGCAATAAGCATCTTTTAAACTAAAAGTCTCATCACTACTTCGATGGGGTTAGACAAAATACTTACCCGTACATGAGGTCGGTTGTACTGATCCTGCACTTCTGCACGTTTCATGCAGATTTTGGAGCGGAGTTGCTGGTGATGCTAAGTGTTGATTTGGAAGATGTCTGTGCGTTTGGATATAGCTGCCAATTGTCCTTGGTAGTTTAAATTATTTCCAATCTATTTATGTAACCTTCAAACAGAACGTATATTTATCTATATCAGTTTTGAAATTCCACAATCTTAGAAGCTCGTGATTCCTACTACCTGATCTTGGTAAATCTATAAATGTTCAGTTATCTATTTTCTATTCTCTTATAATGTGACGACCCGACCAGTCGTCTCATGTATTACTGCTCCGTTTTCCCCATTTATTGCTTCTACATGTTTCGTCATCAGTGTTTGGTGTGTTAGAATTGATTTGGGTTGGTTTTGGTAGAAAATGAGACACTTAGTCTCTTTAAGGAAGGCTTGTTTTGCAAAAGTCAACCGGACGTTGACTTATGAGTTCGAAGGTTCGGATGTGAATTTCGATGGTTCGGTTAGCTTCGGGGGATGATTTATGACTTACGAGAGCGATCGGAATTGAATTTGGAGGTCCGGTGTAGAAATAGGCTTGAATTGGCGAAGTTGGAATTTTGGAGAATTCCGGTTGATAGGTGAGATTTTGATCCGAGGGGAATGGAATTCTGAGAGTTGCAGTAGCTTCGTTAGGTGATTTTGGACATGTCGGCAAATTTTCAGGTCATTCGGACGTCGTTTGGTCGGGTTTTTGATCGGATGTGAGATTCGAAAGTTTTAGTTGAATTTAGGCTTGAATCCGTTGTGATTTGATGATTATTTTGTTAAAGAACGTGTTTTTATGAGTGGAACAAGTTCGTATGGTATTTTAGAGTAGGTTGGTGCTTTTGGTTGAGGTCCCGGGGGCCTCGGGGTGGTTTCGGATGATGAAACGGGAATTTTGAAGTATTGCATCAGGTTTGCAATTTTAAGCTTCTGTTATTTCCGCATCTGCGGAAAAAGGACCGCAGTAGCGGTTCCGCAGATGCGGCCAATTGATCGCAGAAGCTGTCCTTGTGAAGAGAGGGTATTTCTTCAGAAGCGGAAGATTTTCCGCAGAGGCGGACGCCGCAGAAGCGGACAATTTCCGCAGAAGCGGAAGTCGCATAAGCGACAATTGTACCGCAGAAGCGAAAATGCTGGGTGTTTAATGAAACAGTGAGGTTCGAATTTTAGAAGTTAGAAAAATATTTTGGGACTTCGGGAGAGGCGATATTGGGCGATATTTGAGAGATTT
>MU728324.1:48070-58546 GCA_026770625.1 Nicotiana glauca
CCCGGTCGGGTTGTGTGGGGTTGTAGTCCTGATTATTATAGCGGTTAAGCTGTATCACTTTACTCATTTATGTTTAAATAATCTTAAAAGGAAGTAAATTGGGTTAGTTGGCTGACCTTGTCTTCACGAGAGGCGTCATCACGACCAGTGTGGTTTTGGGTCGTGACATATAATCTCAGTTGAGTTGTATTTTTATGTTAGTTGACTTACCTAAAGAGTTCAGTTAGGTGCCATCTCGACTTGTGGTTTTTGGGTTAGTGACAAAAATAATGCAATTGAAAACGATGCGGGAGTCGTTGTAGGCAAAAATCAAGGCGAGCAAAACATATATAGCTAGTGTCACACCTCTTGATAACCAATTAAATTCTATGTGAGAATCCTCAAATTAAGTTGAAACTGAGAATTTTTATTGCAACAGGTTTGAATATGGCAAGTTCTTTAATATAATGTAGGCATTAGGGAATAAGCTCGTGACCAAAATAGAAATATACTTAATCTTCTTGCTTAATTGTTTTAAAAATATTATTAATGTACTTTACTAATTCTAACTTCATAAAAATATAGACACTAGATAATTCTGGAATACTTCTCTTGCGTAAAATATTGTTCTTGGTAGTTGAATTGCGAGCATGTGTCATTTGTTACCTACTGTTGCCATAAAGCTTGACTTGACTTATTAGAAATATCTTAAGTAATTTTAACTATGAAAGAAAAAAAACCCGGGACTTGTGCGTAGGGTTTGTGTCAAAATATACAGTTAGGATGTGCTATGATGAGTACAGTCAAACCTCTTTATCACAGTCGTATTTGTTCCGTATTTTTTGGATACTATTGAGAAGTGCTAATATAGAGGATATATATTATAACACAACATTAAAACTTGATTCCTAGAAAAACTTGACTTATATAATAAATGATTGTTATATAGGGATGATGCTATGGAAATGTTTGACTATACAATCAAACTCAGATGAACTCAAGATAAAATCACTAAAGAAAATTTGTGATCAGGACTTAATAATTCTTAGAAGACATAAACGCAAATAGCAGCATTAAAGAGAAAATTAAACATGAAAAAGAAACAAAGGAAGAACTCGAAGCAATGGTAAAAGGGAGAAGCCATAATAACACGTACTTTTATTGTACAAATTAAAACATGTATATGAATCTTCCGTTTAATTTATGTCATTCGAATTTAATGGAAATGTATAAGAAAATTAGTAAAGGTGTGAATTCTTACATTAGCTAAGCTGACGGAGAATCATTAATTCAAGAAAGGATTCAAACAAACCAATTTTAGATCAAGAAAGTATCTTGTAGCGTTTTCGATATTGTTGATGATTCAGATGCTGAGTGTTCTGGGCAAAACGAGCAGACCTCAACAATGAAGCCTACTTGTTTGAATGCTTTTGATATCATTTCTCTTTCTCCTGGTTTTGATCTCTCAAGCTTGTTTGAGAAAGACAAGAGCCATAGATTTGAGGCTACATTCAGTCCACAAAAGCCGGTGTCTACTATTGTGTCGAGGCTAGAGGAAGTAGCTTTGATGGGGAGTTTTAAGGTAATATCAAAATTATATCACCTATCTCATCTAAAAGTTTAAACCGTTAGAGAAAACACACTTTAATTACTTAATTATACCTTTAACAAGCCCTCTAATTATGCTCGTATGGGCCGGTCTAGTTCTTTTTCTATTAGCCAAGCATGTAAAATTATTTTTTATAATAGATGGTAGTAAGACTCGAGCCCAAGGCCTCAACCTGCTACCATACTATGTTGAAATTGTGTGATCCAGAAGTCGAAAATTTCACTAAAGAGTGTTCATGTGTTAATATATATAAAATTAATACTTGCCCTTCACAAATAGTAAATGTTTCGGCGAAGAGTGCTTAACTGACCACGCTTGAGCCTATGTAGCTTCGCTTCTGTGATCATCTCATCTAAAAATTTATCTGACCAGCCTTATCCTATGTAACTTCACCTCTATGATTCTCATTTAAAAGCTTAATCGGTTAAATAGAGCAAAATGTATTTACTTGATTAAGTCTTCAACAGAAGAAAGACGAAATGGTAAAAATGCAATGAAGCAAAGAAGGGAGAAAAGGTCAACTCGCCATTGATGCAAAGATATTTGAGGCTACACCAGCTTTAATTTTCATGTTGTAGAAGTGACAAAAAAAGTCAGGAAACTACAGAATATTTTGTGATCAAGGCTTAATATAGTTTGGATATGGTATGGCAGTGACCAACAGAAAGTGGAAAATCAAGAAATCAATCCTTAGAGGTAAAGAAAATATTAAAAAACATCTCATGCAAAGTTTTTCTCTTGAGAAGGAAATTGATGCTGCATTTTATCTCTTTGTTGCAGTTGTTTTTTCTCTTTTATATAAATCTTCTTCTTTGTTCTTTTGGAACTTTTGAGGGAGCTAATTTTTTTCTAGTCTTATTGGGAGGTTTGGTGGCTGATTTTCTACTTCATTAGAGTATTAATTTGATTACAGATAATATATATTATGGCCACTTGTTCGTCACAAGGTAGAGGTAAGATATGCGTACATACTACTCTCTACAGATCCACCTGTGGAATTACACTATGTTTGTTGTTGTTGTTGTTGTTCGATTTTGAACTCATTATTCATTGATTTGATGCCACGAAGCGGATCAAATATGCCCTTCTATATCAAACTTTTTTTCTTGTATTTAAGGGTAATCATAGTATTATTCAAATGGTTAATTTGTTTCATACTGGTTTATATCACTAATTTCGTTGGTTTCCAATTATTTGGTTTAGATTGATATTATTATATAATTATTTTCCTCTGTCGGTTGTGTTTCACCATTTTACAACATTAGTATAAGAGGTAATAGTAAGCTTTATTGCACTGAACTAGCATTTCCAAAGCTAAAAACAGATTTTTGCACAACTCAAGTACAAGAACATATGCAACAAACAAGTGATTTGGATCAAGATTTTCCAAGATCATGATCAACATGCAAGAAGTTGAATCTTGATCTTCTTTAGCATCCCTACAACATCTTTCATATCGATCTTTCCTGCAGGAGAATCAACACAACAATCTAGTGCCACTTTCATGATCGATGCCACACAATCTAGCTTCTTGTTTAAGTGATTATCCCGTTGTGTTACTAAACTGGCATCTACAACATCCACTATTGCCTTTGGGAGTGAATAACTCACCCATTGCTTCAAGTTAAGATCCCCATCGAACATTTCATCGTTAGGCTTTCTCCTTATAAATGTTTCCATCAACATGATTCCATAACTATAGACATCACATTTTGTTGATACCAATCCATCCCATCCATACTCTACACTTAAAAAAATTTAAAATGTTAACATTTATATTAGTGAAAAAAGGAAAGAAAAATTAACGGTCAAAGAAAAAAAGAAGACATACCTGGTGCAATATAACGCAATATTGCTAAGGTTTTAGTGTATAAATCACTCTCATCTACACCAAGCAGTTTTGAAATACCAAAGTCGCTTAGGTGGGCTACCATATTCTCATCCAGCAAGACGTTATTAGGCTTTAGATCACAATGAATCACAGGCGATAAGCACTCATGTTGGAGATATTCCAATGCACATGCCACGTCTATCATTATGTTCAGTCTCTGCATGATGTCTAAGAAGTAGTTGTGTGAATACAACCACTTATCGAGACTTCCATTGGGCATGTACTCGAGTACTAAAGCCTTAAAATCAATATTGGAACAACTAGTGATGACTTTTGTGAGATTCCTATGGCGGAGGTTGCGCAAAACTTCACATTATGTATCAAAACTCCAGAATGTTGCTTCCAATTGAAGATTGAACACCTTACCACAATAACAGTCCCACTTATGAGTATGCCTCTGTAGATAGAGCCAAAACTCCCAGAACCAATCAGATTACTCTCACTAAGTGCATCAGTTGCTTGGAACAGTTCATAATATGAAATTCTTTCTCTTGTTGCAAGAGACAATGAATCAGCTTGTTGATGAGCTCTTTTACCTCTTCTATACCTTATCCATACAAGCACAAAGGTGATGGGAACAAACACCAATGCAATTCCCACTATAAGAAATAGAAGGAGCATTTTGTTCCTATTTGATCTACGCTTTGAAGAAATGGGGCATGGCGAGACACTAAATCTTGGCGAACCACATAATGCTTCGTTGAAGAGAAAAAACTTACTTGAGAGGTTCTTGAAAGGACCCGCATAGGGGATTTCGCCATACAACTTGTTATAAGAGACATTGAAATACTTCAGGTATTGAAGTTTCTCAAAAGACTTGGGAATGGTTCCTGATATATTATTATGAGAAAGATCAAGGAATTCTAAACATATCATGTTGCTCATTGAGTCGGGTATTGATCCTTGCAACCTGTTGTGTCTCAAAAAAAGGGTCACCAGATTTTGCAAGCCTCCAATTTCTATAGGAATGCCACTTGAATATTGATTCATGGACAGATCCATATGTGTAGCAGCCTTTATATTTCCAATTTCTAGAGGTAAAGAACCGCCCATGTTGTTTGATGATAAGTCAAGAACCAATAGATCTTTTAGGTTCCATAAGCTTGCTGGTATATTGGAACTCAATTTATTGGAACCCAAATATATCTCTCTAAGGGAAGTAACATTCCCCAAACAATTAGGAAGTGATCCTGAAAGGTGATTTTGACCCAAGTAAATAGCATCCAAATGCTGCAATTTACCTAGGTTATCTCCAATAATTCCCATATATTTGTTTTTATTTAAAGCGAAACGCTGAAGGTTTCTCAAGTTGCTAATTGATGTGGGAATTGATCTAACCAAGTCATTTTCAGAAATTTTAAAGTTAAATAAGCTGCTTAAGTTCCCAACTTCATTTGGAATTCTCCCTTTAATTTTGCAACCACTGGACAAACATCTTGTAAGAGATGTGGAAAGGTTACCTACGGAAGGTGAAAACATACCATTTAGAGGGTTCAAATCTAGAGAAACATACCATAAATCTCTGCAGTTTGTTAAGGAATTCAAGAAACTTAACAAGGAGTCGCTCATTAAATGGTTTTCTCGCAAGTTTATGAGCTGTAGATGAGTCAAATATCCAAGAGAGTTGGGAATCAAGCCAGTAAGTTTGTCGCTAGAAAGGTCTAACCTAGTAAATTTTGAACAATTTGAGATTGAATAAGGAATTGTCCTAACATGATTGGCCAATTCACCCATATAAAGAGATTAAATATTAGGTAAGATCGAACCTATATTTTATGGGAGGGTTCATGATAGATTGTTGCTCGTAAGATCAACCATTCTTAACCCTGATATGTTGAAAATCATATTTTGAAGTAAGCCAAAACTGTTTTCCCCTAGACCTAATACCTCCAAGTCAACGATATTGCTTATCTCTTTGGGTATTGCACCTGGAAACACATGACAAAGGAAGTATTATTGTACTTTTTGCTATCACATTGAATAAGTACCAGTAAACATATTTTTATGAAGATATAGAACCCGCAACTTGGTTAAGTTGCTAATCTCTTGTGATAAGGATCCACTGAGATTGTTGTTCCGTAGATCCAAAATTTGCAATGAGGAGATATTGAATATGGAGATTGGGACAAATCCGATAATATGGTTTTTATTCATGTCTAACTTCACCAAATTAAGAAGATTTCCGATTTCTTGTGGAATTATCCCTGCAATTCATGTGTAATAAAAAATTTGTGGAAGTAATTAGATACAATACTATTAGTATTTATTTATGTAAAGTTCCCTAGACAGAGGTCTGGGTGTTGTATTGCAAAAACGATCAGTGAGGGGGACTATACCGTACCTCAGAACCAAATACAACATTGTGATTCCAATCACCCAAAAATAAAGGACAGCATATTATTCGACCAATCTACTTTCGTACCTATATATACATCATGTTCAACTAACAAAAAAATTGTTCTTCTCATATTTTGTTCTGATACTAGGCATTTGCCACCTATCCATAATGAAGGCGCCTTTAGCTTCTTTTGGGAGATGTTCGAAAGATTGGCAAATCAGATTTGTGCCAGAGATGGAGGTTATTTTGGCTAAAGCATCAACAACCCTATTGCCTTCTCTATAACAGTGCTGAACTGTTGCATTTGCCTGCTGGACCAAGCTTGTAATTCTCTCCACCACCATCTTTAGCTTCATGTTCTTGTTTCCATCTTGATTGACCATGATTAGTATGATATTTGAATCAAGTTCGAGAACAAAATTAGTGAATCCTAACTGGTTACACCATTTTCCTCCGAACTCAGCAGCTCGAGCTTTAGCCATATTATGACTATCACAGTCAATCGACATTGCGAATGCCATGATGCAATTTCCTTCCTCGCCTCTGATGATTCCTCCTATACCAGCTTTCCCACTTTCCTTGACGTAACTCCCATCTATGTTAATTTTGACCTTGCCATGGGGTGGAGGATGCCACTGAACTTGCCTCCATGTTTGGACAGGTTTCAATTTCTCAATTTTGTAGCAAAGGGAGGGCCAGTGGTGTGGGGTATCTCCGTTTGGAATGAGCTTGCCTACCATAGATTTGAGATTCCATATCACCTGATGCTTCATGACATTGTGATGAAATTTCCTTTGTGTGCCATATCTACATGAGCTTCTTTGTTTCCAGATTTCCCAGCAAATAAGAGTTGGAGCAGCTTGTAGTACCAAGCTATGAATTTTGTTCTTAGGTTTTGCATCCCACCAATTCTTGAAGATTGCCGCAATAGGTGCATTTGGGTGAATAATACCCAAGGGGCTGCCAATATTCTTCCAAATGTGCTTTGCAGCTTCACTTTCCACGAAAATATATTGCATGGACTCCACCTACGGGACACTACAACAAGAACATCTCGAAGCAATATTAGTACCAAACTTACTAATCATGTCATCAAAAGGTAATTTTCTTTTCATAATTCTCCAAGTTAGAAAGGACATTTTAAAAGGGATTGCTTGATGCCAAACATTCTTTAAAAAATTATTTTTTGGTTTTTTATGTCTAATTAAATGCCATGCTGAATTATTTGAGAAATTTCCATCATCCGACAAAGTCCAAATAGGGAAATCCTCTTCAGCATCATTACCAATATCAATTCTACAAATAAGTTCAGTGATGTGAGAAGGAAGAACCTGGTTTAACCTGTTGATGTCCCATTGCCCATTTGTTAAAAATTCCTTCACCTGAGTTTTGGCCGATTTCCTGATGCCTTGGACCTGATGAGCAAGTTGATCACCACCCGTCCAATTATCCCACCAGAAGCTTGAGGAGCCATTTTGAATGCACCATTTGATGTGAAATTCCACTTTTTGCCTGGTCTTTAACATGTTTTTCCAACTATGAGAATCAGCCGAAACCATGGATTTACTTATCGGGTGAGATCTTGTGCAGTATTTGGCCCTGAGAAAGGTGGCCCATAGAGAGTTCTGTGTTCTAAACCTCCACAATCTCTTAATACTAAAAGTATCAATAACATCTTTCATTTTCCTTATTCCAATGCCACCTTCGTCTTCGGGAAGACACATATTATGCCAAAAACTCCAATGATATTTGTTTGACCCATCTGTCGACCCCCAGAAGAAATTTGCAAAATGTTTTTCCATGAGAGTAATAGTGCCTTTAGGAGGATTCATGGCAGACAAAGTGTAAGTAGGGAGGGACTGTAATACGTGCTTGATAAGTGTGATCTTCCCCCCTGGAGATAGAATTTTACCTTGCCAACCATTGATGCTTTTAACAATCTTTGCTAACATTTCATCCAATAAGACTGTGTTTTTCCTTCCATGATAGATTGGGCACCCTAGATAATTGCAAGTGCTGAAATCTAATACGTGGGATGGGTCGCCGTGATACTTTCAAAGCATGGACACATGAAACACTAGATGCACGACTGATAAGCTCGGCGGCAACGCAAGTCAATAAGCCACCTCCCCCACTCGATCAAGAATCTCAAACGGTCAAATGAACCTAGGGATAAGCTTCCCCTTCTTCCTAAATCTCATCACGCCCTTTATTGGCGACACTCGAAGCAATACCCGTTCACAGACCATGAATGCCAAATCACAAACCTTGAGGTCGGCATAACTCTTTTTCCTGGACTGAGCTGTGCGAAGCCTATCCTGAATAATCCTGACCTTGTCCAAGGCATTCTGAACCAGATCTGTACCCAACAACCGAGCCTCTCCCGGCTTAAACCATCCAATCAGAGACTGACACCACCTACTATATACAGCCTCATAGAAAGCCATCTGAATACTCGAATGGTAGCAATTGTTGTGGGCAAACTCTGCTAAAGGCAAAAATTGATCCCACGAGCCTCCAAAGTCAATGACACAAGCTCAGAGAATATCCTTGAAAATCTGAATAGTCCGCTCGGATTGCCTGTCTGACTGAGAATGAAACATTGTGCTCAACTCAACCCGTGTGCCTAACTCTCGATAAACTACCCTCTAGAAGCGTGAGGTAAACTGTGTACCTCGGTTCGAAATGATAGACATGGGCACACCATGAAGGCGAACAATCTCCCGGATATAGATCTCAGCCAAGCACTCAGAATAATAGGAGACTGCTACAGGAATGAAATGCGCTGACTTTTTCAGCCTATGAAAAATAACCCACACAGCATCGAACTTCCTCCGAGTCGGTGGGAGTCTAACAACAAAAATCCATAGTGATCTGCTCCCACATCCACTAGGGAAGCTCAATCCTCTGAAATGAACCACCGGGCCTCTGATTCTCGTACTTAACATGCTGACACTTCAAACACCGAGCCACATATGCCACAATATCCTTCTTCATTCTCCGCCACCAATAATGCTGCCGCAAATCCTGATAAATCTTTGCGGCGCCTGGATGAATAGAGTACCGGGAACTATGGGCCTCCTCTAAAATCAACTCTCGGAGCCCATCCACATTAGGCACACAAACTCGACCCTCCAATCTCAAAACTCCATCATCACCCAAGGTAACCTGCTTGGCACCTTCGTGATGCACCGTGTCTCTAAGAACACATGACAATAGGTGAATTTGACTATAATCACACCTTAAATAATCACCTTCTTGTGTAATTTAAATGCTAAAAGTGATAACAAAATGCTCTTATTAGTGTTTTTCATGGTTTGCAGGTGATAAATGTATATGGAAGGCTAAGGAGCAGTTTTGGAGTCAAAAATTGGAGAAAAGAGGCCAAATGTGTAAATTCCCATTCAAGCTACGCCATGCCAGCCCTCGGGATTCAGAAAATACATTTGACCACGGTTCTACCACGACCGCGATTCAAGGCAGTTTCAGAAGTTGAGAAGTTCAGAGAGGGTGATTCGCCGCGGTTCTACCGCGACCGCGGCAGAACCGCGGCAGGCGCAGAAACTTCAGGGGTCAAAGTGTCAAATACGGGATTTTTAGACCTAAACCCTATTTAAAACATTAGACTTCGCCCAAGATAGGCATGTACTGATTTTTAGGTTATCTTGGCAAGGGAAACTATTGTGAGAGAATACTTAAAACATCTTTCTTCTTTGCTTTTGATTTTTATGATGAATTCTATCTTAGTTTATTTACCCATAGCCATGAGTAGCTTAATCCCTTGTCCAAGGTTTTGATGGAACCTATTGGGGGATGAACTTCTTGTTTATATGAATACAAATTGCTAGTTAAATCTCTATTTGTTTAACTTCGTGTTTGTTGTAGTTAATTGACAGGATCCTCAATTAGCTGTGCATATTTAGTGTGCATAGTTTGGAAAAGAGTGCATATTTAGGCTATTGTTGAACAACACCACTCCTAGATTATTAAAGGAATCTATAATTGTAGGTTTAAAGGCAGGATTAGGGATAACGAAGACTTGAGTGTAATCTAAAGTGAATTGTGCTAATTAAAGCTAGCTAGTGTATCTCGGGAGAGTGCAATAGTATATTACTGTGATTACTCGGGAGAGATTTACGGTAAGAAAAGTGTTCATGATTGATAGAGATGTGTTGGTAAATTTGTATGAAGCATAAACAGAAGGGATTCCATCAATAGGGGAAATCATTGTCTTAGCTTCTTCTCATCATTGTTTACAATCTTAGTAGTTTAGTTTACAGCTGTTTAGTTTACTTGCAATTGTAGTTAGTAAAGAAACCTTCAATTGTGATTTAAATATCTGGGAAACTGGTTCTGAAGAGTTTAGTGGGTCTAAAGATAGTGATTTATAGGTTAACTCTCTGTGAATTCGACCCTGGGTGTAGTACTCGGGTTATATTTGCAACGTCCGTAGAGTCCTTTTTATAAGCCATAGTTAGGCGTGATCAAATTTTGGCGCCGTTGCCGGGGAGTTAACGGAATTATCAATTGCCATTGACAGAAATACAAAGATTCTTATTGTAGTCAGTTTTCTCTCTACCAAAATTTTCATTGTAAATTTAACGGTTGTTGACTTGGTTGCTCAGGTGTATGCCTAGAAAGTCTACGAGGACTGGAGAA
>MU728324.1:84036-102801 GCA_026770625.1 Nicotiana glauca
CAATCCTGCCGATGGAGATTTGCCACCCAAAGCAGCATTCAAAGCTTCTTCCATCAGAGTGGGCCGGGGAATAAGGACCACAATTGAGATAGATGAAGATGATGATGATCCGGTCCCGCTTACTCCATCCAGGAGGTCCATCGAGATACACTCATTCTGGGACTGGCATATCCAGATCACAGTCCACCAGGCCTATGCTGCGGTCGATGGAAGAAGAGGTTGCAGATCTCCGCACCTCAGTGGATGGATTGCACACAAGAATGGATGCTATGTCCCAGAGGCAATCAAGGTCTGAGAGTCGGTTCATGGCTTGGTTCCGTGCATTGGGGAGAGCCTGCCATGTCGACCCCAACACTGTCTCTGACTCTGACTGAGTCTCAGGGAAGTCTTCTAACCCTTCTGCTCTATACTTTATTTATATGACATGAGGATATGCCATGATTTGAAGTGTGGGGTGGAAGACTTGCTCTGTTTGTATGTTGTATTATATATAGCTGTAATGTAGTGTAGCGTTAGTGTTGGATATATTTGATTAGGTCTATATTAGGATTAGATGACTTGGCCCAACGACAGACACTTGTCGACGGGTCTCTTGAGGGTCAAAGTCGGAACTAATTATAAAAAAAAAACCCAAAAAAAAAACAAAGTTAGAGGACTCTTCCTGATGATGGACTATGTGGACAGTACTCTTGAGGGAAATAGTCCATGTAGAATTTTTTTTGTTTATTTTCTTCTTTTTGGTAGTGTAGTACCTCCTCCTTGATTTTTCTTTTGACCACGGTTCTTTTCCAAGGGTTTTTCTTGAACCGGGTTAGGTAGATTTTTCTTTTTGTAGTTTTTAGGATTAGATGGGTGAAGGTCAGAATGTAACCCCAAATGTGCACACTTGAAAATAACTAAAAAGAACTTGAAAGTGTGATGTCTAAGCTTGTTTGTGGACTCATAATATATGCCTTAATTTTGCACATCTTGTGTTGCTTGAACAGTCGTATGATTGTGTTGATGAACTGATTCAGAATCGATTACATGCTAAGTGTGTGTGAGTTGTTACTTGCATCCTATGCTTGTATATGATACCTAGAACTTGCCTTGTGTGTTTGCAAAGCGAAATAGAAGTCATTTGGTTTTATAGATGATTGAGGCATTTCTTTGTGCAACCCTTTAGACTTGAGAATCCACCTGTGCATATTACCATAGTTAACCCCTTTGAGTCTGAAGCCTGTTCTTTGATAACCTTATAATGATTTAAATTGCTGGGTTTGAATAAGCTAATTGTTTGAACCTTTACTTCCTAGAAGCACTTGAATCACTAAAGAATATACAAAAGTCAAAGTGTGAGGTAGTAGGGAGTTAGTGAAACAAGGGAATCAAGAATGAAGGTTTAATTGGTGAACTGGCATTGTATAATAAATCCATAATCTAAAAAAAAAAGAAAAAAAAGAAAAAAAAGAAGAAGAAGCCAGTTGTACCTAAAGAAAAGTGGGGGTTACAAGTGAAATAAAATGTAGAATGATGATTGGGTTGAGCATAAAGGTAAAATAAAAGGAAGTGTGTATTAAAAATGCTTAGGGAGGTTAGTCACTATATCCAAATATATCCTACCCATCCCTTAGCCTACATTACAACCTATAAAGACCTCTTGATCTTTGACTGAATGGCTTGATTAGTAGAGTATTACGCTAGGGGAAAGCTTATGGTGTGTCTGTGTGGCATGTGGATGCTCTTTGCTGAGAGTGAGTGAATTCTTTCTATATATGGTTCCTTGTTTTTGAATTTTATGTGTGTGGAACTTCTCTCAGATTTTGTTTGTGTGAGGGCATGTGACTCAGGAAGAAAAAGTGAGTCTTCACTTCTGTGAGAGTAATTAGAGTGAGCACAAGTGTGTCTTTGCACGAGAGTCTGCATTTGAGACATGATTGTGCACTGCTTAGGTTGATCATTGATAATAGTGGGTTTCACATAAATTGGGGTAATGCATTGAACAGTTAGGCCTAGAAGTGTGGTTTAGTTTGCTCGAGGACGAGCAAAGGTTTAAGTGTGGGGTGTTGATAATAGGTGAATTTGACTATAATCACACCTTAAATAATCACCTTCTTGTGTAATTTAAATGCTAAAAGTGATAACAAAATGCTCTTATTAGTGTTTTTCATGGTTTGCAGGTGATAAATATATATGGAAGGCTAAGGAGCAGTTTTGGTGTGTAAATTCCCATTGAAGCTACGCCATGCCAGCCCTCGGGATTCAGAAAATATGTTTGAGTGCGGTTCTACCGCGACCACGGCAGAACCGCGGTGGAAGGCAGCTTCAGAAGTTGAGAAGTTCAGAGAGGGTGATTGGCCGCGGTTCTACCACAACCGCGGCAGAACCGTGGCAGGCGCAAAAACTTCAGGGGTCAAAGTGTCAAATACGGGATTTTTAGACCTAAACTCTATTTAAAACATTAGACTTCGCCCAAGATAGGCATGTATTGATTTTTAGGTTATCTTGGCAAGGGAAACTATTGTGAGAGAATACTTAAAACATCTTTCTTTTTTGCTTTTGATTTTTATGATGAATTCTATCTTAGTTTATTTACCCATAGCCATGAGTAGCTAAATCCCTTGTCTAAGGTTTTGATGGAACCTATTGGGGGATGCACTTCTTGTTTATATGAATGCAAATTGCTAGTTAAATATCTATTTGTTCAACTTCATGTTTGTTTTAGTTAATTGACAGGATCCTCAATTAGCTGTGCCTATTTAGTATGCATAGCTTGGAAAAGAGTTCATATTTAGGTTATTGTTGAACAACACCACTCCTAGATTATTAGAGGAATCTATAATTGTGGGTTTAAAGGCAGGATTAGGGATAACGAAGCCTTGAGTGTAATCTAAAGTGAATTGTGCTAATTAAAGCTAGCTAGTGTATCTCGGAAGAGTGAAATAGTATATCACTGTGACTACTCGGGTGAGATTTACGGTAAGAAGAGTGTTCATGATTGATAGAGATGTGTTGGTAAATTTGTACGAAGCATAAACAGAAGGGATTCGATCAATAGGGGAAATCATTGTCTTCGCTTCTTCTCATCATTGTTTACAACCCTAGTATTTTAGTTTACAACTGTTTAAATTACTTGCAATCATAGTTAGTAAAGAAACCTTCAACTGTGATTCAAATATTTGGGAAACTGGTTCTGAAGAGTTTAGTGGGTCTAAAGATATTGATTGATAGGTTAACTCTCTGTGGATTCGACCCTGGGTCTAATACTCGGGTTATATTTGCAACGTCCGCAGAGTCCTTTTTATAAGGCATAGTTGGGCATGATCAACACACAAATGAGGATCATCATACTGCCGATCACGGATGCGCTCCAATAAAAAAGAATGAGCGACCGTGCAAGCTAGCACACGGCTGGGCTCAGAAACATCCAACCTCACGAACTGATTGGCCAAAGCCTGAACATCTAAAGCAAGCGGTCTCTCACCGACCAGAATATAAGTTAAACTGCCCATACTGGCTGACTTCCTACTCAAGGCATCAGCCACAACATTGGCCTTTCCTGGATGATATAAAATTGTGATATCATAGTCTTTCAACAACTCCAACCACCTCCTCTACCTCAAATGCAACTCCTTTTGCTTGAACAAATACTGCAGAATCTTGTGATCCGTCAATACCTCACATGCCACGCCATACAGATAATGCCTCCAAATCTTTAATGCGTGGACAATGGCTGCTAACTCCAAATCATGAACCGGATAGTCCTTCTCATGAATCTTCAACTGCCACGAAGCATAGGCGATGACCTTGCCATCCTGCATCAACACCGCACCAAGTCCAATACGAGATGCATCACAATAAACTGTATAAGGCCTTGAACCTGTGCGCAAAACCAACACCGGTGTCATAGTTAGAGTTGTCTTGAACCTCTGAAAGCTTGCCTCACACTCGTCCGAACATCTAAACTGGGCACCCTTATGGGTCAACCTAGTCATCAGGGCTGCAATAGATGAAATCCCCTCTACGAACCGACGATAGTAGCCTGCCAAACCCAAGAAACTCTGAATCTCTGTAGCTGATGTTGGTCGAGGCTAGTTCTTGACTGCCTCAATCTTCTTCAGATCAACCTAAACACCCTCTGTTGATACCACATGATCCAGGAATGTAACTGAACTCAACCGAAACGCATACTTCGAAAACTTGGCGTATAACTGATTGTCTCTCAAAATCTGAAAAACCACTCTAAGATGCTGCTCGTGCTCCTACCAACTGCGGGAATAGATCAAAATATCATCAATGAAGACTATTACGAACGAATCCAAATAAGGCCTGGACACTCGGTTCATCAAATCCACAAAAGTTGCTGGGGCATTTTTCAACCCGAATGACATCACAAAGAACTCATAATGCCCGTACCGAGTACGGAAAGCTGTCTTAGGGACATCGGATGCCCTAATCTTCAACTGATGGTAGCCGGATCTCAGGTCAAACTTTGAAAATACCTTGGCACCCTAGAGCTGATCGAACAAATCATCAATCCTCGGAAGCGGATACTTATTCTTAACTGTAACCTTGTTCAATTGCCGGTAATCTATACACATTCACATGGATCCATCCTTCTTCTTTACGAATAACACCGGCGCACCCCAAGGCGACAGAATGGGTCTAATGAAACCCTTTTCAAGCAAATCTTGCAACTGCTGCTTCAACTCTTTTAACTCAGGAAGGGCCATACGATACATCGGGATAAAACTGGGCTGAGTGCCCAGAGCCAAATCAATGAAAAAAATCAATATCACTGTCGGGTGGCATATCCGGCAGGTCTGAAAGGAAAACCTCAGGAAACTCACTAACAACGGGCACAAAATAAATAGAAGGAACCTCAGCACTAGAATCACGAACATATGCCAAATAGTCCAAACACCCCTTCTCGACCATACGCCGAGCCTTGACATAACAGATAACACTACGGGTAGAATGACTAGGAGTCCCTCTCCACTCTAAACGAGGTAAACCTAGTAAGGCTAAAGTCACAGTCCTGGCATGATAGTCCAAGATAGCATGGTAATGTGATAACCAGTCCATCCCCAATATGACATCAAAATCAACCATGTCCAGAAGAAGCAAATCTACACGAGTCTCAAGACCTCCAATCGCAACTATACATGCACAATGGACTCGATCTACCATAATAGAATCACCTACCGGTGTAGACACATAAACGGGAGCACTCAAAGAATCACTAGGCATGACCAGGTACGGTGCGAAATAAGATGATGCATACGAGTATGTAGACCCTGGATCATATAACGCTGAAGCATCTCTATCACAAACCAGAACCGTACCTGTAATAACTGCATCTAAAGTCTCAGCCTCGAGCCTGGCTAGAAGAGCATAACATTGGGGCTGGGACCCACCACCATTAACTGCATCTCTGGGACGGCTTGCCGCTGGGTGGCCTCCACCTCTAGCGGCCTGAGCTCCAGCTCTAGGACATCTACCTCCACCTCTAGAACCTCTACCCCCACCTCTAGCTAGTTGGGCCGGCTGTGGAAAACCTGGTGCCTAACTATGGCACGGTAACCCTAATGCTGAGAGCTACTCAGTGCTTGAGGGAAAACCTAGCAATGTGACCCATATCACCACAAGTGTAGCAAGCCCTCGACTATTGAGACTGCTGGCCCTGACGACATGAATGATCACCCTGAAAACTATAAAGCAGCAGTGCACTGATAGGAGCTGGTTTTGCACTGTAGGACTGTTGATCAGGATACTACATCTGAGGAGCACGGCCACCCGAAGCACCATGAGAAACCTGAAGTGCCGATAGTAAAGGCCTATGAGGATGGCCTCTACCATACGAATCCTTACCTCCAGACGAGGTACCACTGAATCGACTGGAATGACGAGGCCTCTTGTCTGACCCATGACCACCTCCCTATGATAAAACCATCTCAACTCTCGGGGCCACATTGGCCGCCTCCTGGAAAGATATCTCACTCCCAGTCTCTCTGGCCATATGATGACAAATCGGCTGAATAAGTCCATCAATGAACCTTTTTACCCTCTCTCTCTCTCTCTCGATGAGAAGTATGATAGGGGCATGCCGAGCCAAGTCGATGAATTTGGTCTCATACTGGGTGACGGTCATGGAACCCTGCCGGAGATGCTCAAACTGCCTCTGATAGGCCTCTGTCTGAGTGATAGGGAGAAACTTCTCCAGAAATAGCTGCGTGAACTGCTCTCAAGTCAAGGATGGTGATTTGGCTAGTCTAGCCAAGAAAAAATATCGCCACCAAGTCTTGGCGAATCCAAACAAATGAAAAGTAGCAAAATCGACCCTATTGGTCTCTACTATCCCATGTTCCTGAGAACCTCATGACAGCTGTCTAAATAATCCAAGGGATCCTCAGAAGATGCGCTGCTGAACGTAGTAGTGAAGAGCTTGGTGAACCTATCCAACCTCTATAAAGCATCGGTAGATATAGCTGATCCATCACCAGTCTGAGCTACCACACCCGACTGAAATGCTCCAACTAGCTGAACCGCTGGAGTATGAAACTCGGGAGCTACCAACTCCGGAGTGCGAGTAGCAGGAGTCTGGTCTCCTCCTCCAGCCTGAGAGACGGCAGGTGCTACAGGAGCAAACCTGCCCGAGTGACACACTCCATAAGGGCCACTGGACGGACCAAATCATCCTGGAGTACTGGGGTAGCAATAAACCCCTCTGGACCTGAGCTGGGCCCACCGGAGCTGCTGGGGCCGGAATCTCATCCTGAAAATAAACCTGAGGCTCCGCTGTTGGTGTTGCTGCTCTGGGCTGAGCTCTGCCCCTACCTCGGCCTCTAGCACGTCCTCGCCCTCTCCCTCTGCCCCTCGTGGGAGCTGCTGCTGGGGGCTCGAGCTTCTGGTCAGCAGATAAGGAAGCGTGTGTTCTCTGGATCTGCAAGAGAACAAAATAGAAAATAAATCAGCATTGGGAAACCAAACCGCATGACAGGAAAGAAAAGATGTGAAATTCTCCTAACTCTGTAGCCTCTGGGGATAAATACAGACATCTCTATAACGATCCATCAGACTCTACTAAGCTTGTCTGTGAACTATGCGATCCATGTAACCTAGAGCTCTGATACCAACTTGCCACAACCCGGATTTCTCACCCTCGGGAGTCGTGATGACGCCTACTAATGTGAGCTAGGCAAGCCAATCCTTTAACTACTTACCTTATTATCCAATTATTTCTTTTAAACAATTATAAGGCAATAACGTGATAACAACGGAAATTCAAATTTGAGCGGAAAACAACGATAATATGAAAACTATATCTATTACAAATACTTAAGCCATAACCACCCAAAACTTGGTGCCACAGTGTCACAGACGGTCTAAGATTTTATTACATACAAAGTCTGAAGAAAATATCAATACACTGTTTCTGAACATAAGGAAAATGAAACAGGAAATAAAGATAGAGGAGACTCCAAGGCCTGTGGACGCCTGCAGGTCTACTTTGGATCTCCGCGTGTATTGAAGGTAGCCTCCAAACTACGGTACGAAATGAATAGCACTAGGATCTTCTCAAAAGAGTGCAGAGTGTAGCATCAGCACAACAGTCGTCTCTGTACCCATCCCTCAGACTCTACTAAGCTTGTCTGTGAACTGTGAGACCCATGTAACCTAGAGCTCTGATACCAACTTGTCACGACCCGGATTTCTCACCCTCGCGATTCGTGATGACACCTACTAATGTGAGCTAGGCAAGACAATCCTTTAAGTACTTACCTTATTATCCAATTATTTCTTTTAAGAATTATAAGGCGATAGCGTGATAACAACGAAAATTCAAATTTGAGCGTAAGACAACGATAAAATATATGAAAACTATATCTATTACAAATAATTAAGCCTTAACTACCCAAAACTTGGTGTCACAGACGATCTAAGATTTTACTACATACAAAGTCTGAAGAAAATATCAATACACTATTTCTGAATATAAGGAAAATGAAATAGGAAATAAGAATAAAGCAGACGCCAGGGCCTGCGGATGCCTGCAGGTCTACCTTGGATCTCCGCGTGGATTGAAGGTAGCCTCCAAACTATGGTCCGAAGTCAACAACACTAGGATCTGCACAAAAGAATGCAAAGTGTAGCATCAGCACAACAGACGTCTCTGTACCGATCCCTCTGACTCTACTAAGCTTGTTTGCGAACTGTGAGACCCATGTAACCTAGAGCTCTGATACCAACTTGTCACGACCCGGATTTTTCACCCTCGGGAGTCGTGATGGCACCTACTAATGTGAGTTAGGCAAGCCAATCCTTTAACTACTTACCATATTATCCAATTATTTCTTTTTAACAATTATAAGTAGATAACATGATAACAGCGGAAATTCAAATTTGAGCGTAAGACAACGATAAAATATATGAAAACTATATCTATTACAAATACTTAAGCCATAACCACCCAAAACTTGGTGTCACAGTGTCACAGTGTCACAGACGGTCTAAGATTATACTACATACAAAGTCTGAAGAAAATATCAATACACAGTTTCTGAATATAAGGAAAATGAAACAGGAAATAAGGATAGAGGAGACGCCAGGGCCTGCGGATGCCTGCAGGTCTATCTAGGATCTCCGCGTGGATTGAAGATAGCCTCCAAACTACGGTCTGAAGTCAACAACACTAGGATCTGCACAAAAGAGTGCAGAATATAGCATCACCACAACCGACCCCATGTGCTGGTAAGTGCCGAACCTAACCTCGGCGAGGTAGTGATGAGGCTAGACCAGACTACCACATAAACCTGTGCAGTTCAAATATATACAGCGGAAAAGAAATACAGAAATAGCAAGTCAAAAACGGGAGGGGAGCATGTTGTGGGGAAGATAACAATTCCAAGTAGAAAGACATCAAATATACGAAAGAAACAACATAACTCGGAGATCAACAAAGAATCAGAAATCAATAGATGCACGACATCACAGTTCATGCTTTTACTCTCGTCCTCACCAAAGCAATCATATAATAAAAACCTGTACGGCATCACCCTCCGTGCTCTTACTCTCTTTCCTCACCATATAATCAATAAAATTGGCCCGGAATGGTACATCGTGCGGCACGACATCACCCTTCGTGCTTTAATCTCTTTCCTCACAATCATACACGACATCACCCTTCGTGTTTTATACTTGTTCCTCACAAAACAAACAATGCACGGAATCACCCTTCGTGTTTCACACTCTTTCCTCACAAAAGAAACAATGTACGGCATCACCCTTCGTGTTTTAACTCTCTTCCTCACCCAAAAAATAATCACAAACAATAGGGCAAGGGAATAAATGAAATTGTAATAAAGATCTCGGAAAGGGAACAACAATTCAACAAATAAATTCCGGTAAGGAAACATCATCAATAATATCAACATCCCGACAAGGGAGATAACAAATAAATCAACAATAGACCGGCAAGGGTGACAACATAATGATCTCTCTCCTTTCTCACTTTTACTTCACAATTCGCTTCACAACTCGAGCCAATGCTCTAGAGGTTCAATTGTCACTTATACTTTCACAATTCGTTTTACAACTTGAGCCAACTCTCCTCAATGTTCATAGGCTCAATTCCTTCCATAAACTTTATACAACAAATAGAAACCATCACTAAGGCATGAAAGATACAACAAAGTCATAATAATTACAATATAAAGACTCACGGGTATGCTAGACACCAATATATAGATACTCGTCACCATGCCTATACGTCGCACTCAACAATTACAACATAACAAATAGGACTCGACTCCTAATCTCTCAAGCTAAGGTTAGACCAAACACTTACCTCGATGCCACGAACATAATTCATGCTTCAATTACAGCTTTACCCCTCAATTCCACCACCAATTTGTTCATTTCTAGTCACAAGTTACTTAATTACATCAATAAATGCTAAAAGAATCAATTCGAATGCATAAAAATTAATTTTCCAAAGTTTTGCCCAAAAAGTCAAAAATTGCCCCCGGGCCCACATGGTCAAAACCCGAGGTTCGAACCAAAACCCGATCACTCATTCCCCCACGAACTCAAATATATAATTTGTTTTGAAATCGAACATCAAATCGATATCCAAATCCCAAATTTTTGAAAAATCTAGGTTCTACCCAAATCACCCAATTTTTCCTATGAAAATCATTGATTTGAAGTTGAAATCATGTTAAAAGATATTAAGAATTGAAAAAAGTTAGTTAAAGACGACTTACAATTGATTTGGAGACGAAGAAACCTTTGAAAAATCGCCTAAGTGTGTTTATGTTTTGAGCGGATATGAAAATGGGTAAAAAATTTTGGCTAATTATAAAGTTGCAGGTCTCAGATGTGGAAATTACAAACAATTGCGAACCCCGACCTCTGCTGGCTTGGGAATTGAAAAAGGAAGCTCGCATTTGCGAACCCTTAGGAAATCTGGGCTTTTCGCATTTGCGAACAATAAGTCGCATTTGCGACTTCAAGCCTTTCCAGCATACGTCACATTTGCGAAACATAACTCGCATTTGCGAGATAAGGCATGTCTGGGCTGGTTCGCATTTGCGACCAAGCCCTCGCATTTGCGATACCGCAAGCGAAGCCTGCAGGCCTGATCACACCAGCAAAAATCCTGCAATTTCTAAGTTCAAAATGCACCCCAAGGCCTATTGAAAACTCAACCGAGCCCTCGGGGCTCCAAACCAAATATACACACAACCTCAAAATATTTTACGGACTTATTGTGTAATAAAATCACCAAAATAACATCATGAACATCGAATTAAAGCTCAAGATCAATGAAATTTCTCAAAACTCGTTTAAACATCAAATTTGCATTGAAGGTCTGAATCACGTCAAACTGATTCTGTTTCTTACCAAACTTCACAGAATTATCTTAAATCATACATAAGACCTGTACCGGGCGCCGAAACCAAAATACAGTCCCGATACCAATATGTTCTAATAAAAATTAATTTCAAAATTCTTTAAACAATTTCAGAAAATAATTTTCTTTAAAAATTCATTTCTCGGGCGTAGGGCCTCGGAATTTGATTCTGGGCATGCGCTCAAGTTCCATATTTTCCTACGGACCCTGCGGGACCGTCAAATCATGAGTTCGGGTCCGTGTACCCAAAACGTTGACAGAAGTCAAATTATTTCATTTTATAGTCAAAATTTATCATTTTCACAGATATTCACATATAAGCTTTCCGGCTATGCGCCCGCACTACTGTACACGCAAATCGAGGTGATGCTAAAAGTGGGTTTTAAGGCCTCGGAACGTAGAATTTCATTTTAAAACAAGTGATGACCCAATCATCACACGAAATTTCTTCTCCAATCTGTCAAAATACTTTTCCAAGTCAACCAAGTCTTGCTTTCATTTTTTCAAACTGGATTGCTAATATTGCAGTAGCATTCTTTGAACATATCTCGTTATGCATTACCCCTTTTATCTCTCATTTTTTATGTGGGATATCTTTTCTAGTAAATCGAACAAGAATGATATATTTTCATACTTAAAAAATAATTTGATTTGAAACTTTCGATCTTACTTTTGATGACATAGTTTTATAGACAACAAAATGTCGTGAATATTTAAGATTAAAAATTTCAAAACAAATCCTTTCCTTTTTTAAAACACTAAATCCAATTGAACACCTTCATATAAAATGTGACGGAGGAACTAACAGAGTAAAGTGATTTACGGAGAAGAATAACTTAAAGAATGCTCATTCGGAAATAATGGAGGATTCAGTTAACTGTAACAACAAATGAGCAAAGTATGAATATAGATTAAAAAAGAAAATTCTTTACTTGAATATATAGCATAACCAAAGTATAAATAGGTTATTAGTCAACTTCGAGAGAGCATCAGAAAACATTCGTTTTAGATTTGGCGGTCGTTTGGTTTGAATACGCCTTATGTTGGGATAAGTTATGCTGGGATTAGTTATGGTGAGATTAGTTATTCGGGTATTATTTTTTATTCACTGTTTAATATGTTGTATTAAAAATAATAGTTGCATAATTTCTAAGAAGAAAAT
Source organism: Nicotiana glauca (assembly GCA_026770625.1). NCBI lineage: Eukaryota > Viridiplantae > Streptophyta > Magnoliopsida > Solanales > Solanaceae > Nicotiana > Nicotiana glauca. Next base: position 96,093 of record MU728324.1, read on the forward strand.
ATAAGTTATCCCGACACTAATTACCCCACCCCCTACAAGATATAAGTTATCCTGATACTAATTTTAATCCCAGGATAAATTATACCAGATTTGCTAACCAAACAAAATATTAAAGTGGTATTAAAATTTTATACCAGCACTATATCTACTTATACTTCATACCAAACGACTCCTAACTAGTCTTGTGATACGCACGTTATGGCGGTACATTATCTCAACTCTCAAGTAGTACTTTAAAAAAAAATCATATAAATATTGACAATAAGATGTTTGGTGACTAACGTCGGTGCTCAAATTATTAAGCTTTCTTTATTATACCAGAGAGTATTTATTACTTTTTCGATCCCAATTTGGTTGTGCTATTCTAATTTTTTCGATTATTAAGAGAAAATAAAGAATACGATTTTCTCTTTTAAATAATCATTTTTAATGAAAACAAGGACTTCAATAGAAGTCATGGACGCCCGGTTATGATTCCTTCTTCTATAGTATGCTAAGAATATTTTATTTATAAAAAGATTTCAATTTCAAAATATTAGTAGTTCTTACATGATTTATTAAAATATTAGTTAATTTAAAAATCCTAAATATTAGAAAAATAATAAAATGAGGTAAAAAAGACGAACAATATTTTTCTAATAGGTTTCGTTCTTTTAATATTATGTGTTCGTGTGTGCAGGGGTGACCCTTCCATAAAGCAAGCAAAGTAACCGCTTTAGGCCTCATATTTGTGGGCCCCCCATTTTTTATTGCACCTAATAGACTATGTATAAGTTTTAAAAAGCGTTTTGTAAAGTGAAAAAGTTTGATTTCTTTTTTTAGCAAATATACAGAAGAAGAATTTGCAATTGCTATGATTTCTACCAAGGAAATTGAACTTAAAATAAATATCGAACCCGAATTTCGTAAGAAACGTGTGATATATAGGAAGTAACAATTTGATGTGCAATGTTGATAATGAAATCTCAAAAGCTTTCGAAGAGTCCTTTAGAGTTGATTACTTTTATATATAATAGACAAGGCTAGTTTTTCACTTCAAAATAAATTTGAACAATTCGAAGCTTATGAAAATATTTTTGATTTTCTATTTAGTAGTAAAAACTAAGATCGCTAGACGTTGGAAATTTGAAAATATTACCTTAATTTTGGTTGTTCCTTAAAATATAATAATCAATTCGATATTGATAGTTTAGATTTATTTTCTGAATTAAAAATATTAAGGAAAATAGTACAATTAGATAACAATTTAATTGCTGCACTTAATCATATAAAAAGATTTAATTCTCTTCCAAATGCCTAAATTGCGTATGGAATAATGGTAATAACACATGTTACCATTGCTTCGGCAGAAAGAAGTTTTCAAAATTAAAATTGATAAAATCTTACCTAAGAACAACAATGTCACAAGAAAGGTTAAATGAATTAGTTATATTGTCAACTGAGAAATACTTATTCAGAGTTATTTCTGGCAAGAAAATAATTTATAATTTTGTATCTAAAAAAAGCTTTAAAAAAAATAGATTTTAAATAATAAAAAAAATTAAGGCCCCTCATAAAGTTTGGCTTTTCGCCACAAAACTGGTCGGGTCGCTCATGTCTCAGTATGACCTATATATCTCGGGTTCGAGCCATGAAAGCATTCACTGATGCTTTGTACGTTATCAATATGAACACGATATACTTTAATTTGCACACTGGGTTATCCTTTTAAATAGTTATGTGACCTCCTTTTTTTCAATATATTTAAATGAGGCTTTTCTTCATGCATGCTGTCATCTCAACATTAGTACATCTTGCTTTAATTCCTCATTAGGGAAATTTTCCAGGTTATGTGAGCCCCGAGGACTAGACTAATTGGAGAAGACCAAAAATCAACCAAAGTCTTGCAACCGTAATGTGGTGGAAAAATTATTCCTCTAATCTTTTCCATAATGTGATCAATTTGAATTTTGTTTTTCCAAACTAGGTCTTAAATTAGATGTTGTGATAGCATCCTTTGAACATTTGAATCTCGTTATGCGTACTTTGATTTTTTCTCATTTTATGTGATATACTTTATTTTTTAATCTGTTTCAAAATAATACTATATTTTATTTTTTTAAATACTTTAATTTAATGTTTTAATTTTACTCTTAATTATATAATTTTATAGCCATCATAGATTTCATGTGCAAAAATATAATGGGCTGAATTTTCACTTGTGACATGTTGTTCCCTATTATTCTTTAAATCAAGTGATGTTTGACATATTTTCATATATTAATTTATCTTCGGTCTTATTGTCTTTGATGAGTTTTATGTGATACATATGTCCAATTTTGTTAAAGTATTGATTTTCTGCTAATGGGATATTAATTTGATGCTTTAGGAACAAAACAATGCAATTGAAAACGATGCGAGAGTCGTGTTGGAGGCAAAAATCTAAGCGAGCAAAACATATATAGCTAGTGTCACACCTCTTGATCACCAATTAAATTCTATGTGTGAATCCTGAACTTAAGTTGAAACAGAGAATTTTTATTGCAACAAGTTTGAATATGGCAAGTTCTTTGATATAATGTAGGCATTAGGGAATAATCTCGTGACTAAAATAGAAATATACTTAATATTCTTGCTTAATTATCTTACAAATATTATTAATGTATTTTATTAAATTCTAACTCCATAGAAATTTAGACATTAGATTGTTCCTGATAACTTTTCTTGCGTAAAAAATTGTTCCTGGTAGTTGAATTGCTAGCATGTGTCATCTCCAACCTGTTGTTGCCATAAAGCTTGCCTTGACTTATCAGAAATATCCAAACTAAATTTAACTATGAAAGAAAGAAAATTATGGAATTGTGCGTAGGGATCGTGTCAAAATATACAGTTAGGATGTGCAACCATGAGTACAATCAAACCTCTTTATACAGTCGTATTTACTTCGATATTTTTTGGATACTACAGAGAAGTGCTAATATAAAGGATATATATTATAACATACATTAAAAATCAGTTCCGAAAGAAAATTTACTTTTATAGTAAATGATTGTTATCTAGTGATGCAATTATGTAACGACCCGATCGGTCGTTCCGAGAGTTTTAGCCACGTTTCTCCCATTTCTGCTTCATTATATGTTGTTCAAATCTATTATGTTGTGTCTGGTTGGCTGGCTCGAGTTCAGAATGATTTTGGAGAAGAATGAGACACTTAGTCTCTTAAGTGGTTATTTAGTTGGAAAAGTCAACTGAAAGTTGACTTATGGGTAAGCAATCTCGGAATTTGGGTTTTATGGTTCGGATATCTTTGTTAGGAGATTTGCGGCATAGGAGCGTGTTCGGAATGTAATTCGGAGGCACGTGGTAGAATTAGACTTGAATTGGCGAAATTGAATATTTGGCGATTTCCGGTCGGTAGTGGAAAATTAGATATCGGGGTTTGAATGAAATTCCGGAAGTTGGAACAGGTTCGTAGTGTCTTGTGATGTCTGTGCAAAATTTCAGGTAATTCGGGCGTGGTTTGTTTGGTTTCAGCATCGTTGGTGAATTGTGGAAGTTTAGGTATCCTTAGGCTTGAATTCAGGGTTAATTTTGTGTTTTGATATTGTTTTTAGCGTTCTGAAGGTTCGACTAAGTTCGTGTAATGATACGTGACGTGTTGGTAAATTTGGTTGAGGCCCCGAGGGGCTCGGAATAATTTCGGATGGTCATCGGAAAGTTTGAACTTGAGAAATTGTAGTTGGTGCTGCTGGTTCTGGTTTTCCGTACTTGCGGAAGGGAGATCGCAGATGCGGAGGTCGCAGGTGCGGAGTTGGAGACCTGGGGGATTTTTGTAGAAGCGTACTAGTGAGCGCACCTGCGAGCCCGCATATACGAAGTGGAGACCGCGTATGCAGAGTGGGCTGAGTAAGTGAATCCGCAAAAATGGAGACTGCAGATGCGATGTATGGGCCGCAGATGCGGAGTAACTGGGCAGAAGTTATAAATTAAACCCTTCGCGAATTGTTGCCCATTTCCACCATTTTTGAAGACGGGATTGGAGCTTTTGAGGGATTTTGTAGAGGGATTCAAGGGGAAACACGAGCTTTTGAGGGATTTTGAAGAGGGATTCAAGGGGAAACAAGATGAGGTAATGTTTTTGAACCTAAAACTCGAATCTATGGTGATTTTCAGTTGATTAATCATGAAATTTGTGGAAATTAGGGGTGAAAATTGGGGGATTAGTGCTTGGAACTTGAGATTGAAATTTGGGTGATTTTGGGGTCAAATGAAGTTAGATTTTGGTAAATTTGGTATGTATGGACTCGTGAGAGGATGATGATTCTAGTTTTATAATTCCTCCGGTTCATATTACTTGAGGTAGTTTGACTCGACACGGAGTTTGAGAAAAAAGAAGAAGACTTTTGAAAGTTGTGGTCTTAAAAGCTTAAGGGGTAAAAGGTTTGTGGGGCCATGCCATTTGTGTGGCTATAAAAGTTTCTCATTAAGGGTAAAAAGTATAAAATGAAGAGTTTAAAGGTAAATTATTTTCAAACTTAGAAATATGTCATTTTTTTTGGAACAGACTAAAGAGGAAAGTACCTCATTTAATATGAAACGGATGGAGTAATTTTTATCAGATTCCGAGTCATGGGCCCAGGGGTCGAGTTTGGCCAATTTCGGGATTTTTTATTTAATTTGATAATTTTTGCGTGGGCTTTGTTCCTTTAGTATGTATTAATGATATGATACTGATTTGGATACACTCAGGGCGATTTGAGGCTGAGTCGAGCGGTAAGGGCATCGCGGAGTAGATTTTCATCTTGTTTTAGGTAAGTAACGCTTTCAAACTTGGTTCTGAGGGTTCGAAACCCCAGACTATGTGTTATATGATTAGAATTGAGGTGATGCACATGCAAAAGGGCGAGCGTGAAGGCGTGCACCGTGAGAATGGTGACCTGGTTCATTCCATGGCACAGTTTAGTGATTCCTTCTTGTTGATATTCATGCTTCTATCAATGTGATTAATGCAAACGTGCTAGAAATCATGCTAGATATTATGTTAGGCTTCACGCCGATATTATTGAGACCTGAGTGGTCTCTTATTGCTGTCATATCATGTGTTTCATTGATATTATATACTCAGTCCTATTATTACATATCATGTCATGTCTCAGTCTCGGTAATTGTTGTTTTTGCACATTATATCATTGATTCGAGATAGTTCATGCATTGTGATCCCATGTGAGCGAGACTGGAAAGTGATGATTCAGTGAGACCGAGAGCCTGATGTTGAGTGGCAGTTATAGGATCGGGTTTCATGCCGCCTCATGCTATATTGATTTACGCATGAAACGGGCTTATGATAACGCTTGGGCTGTAGGATCCCCTCCGGAGTCTGTAACACACCCATAGTGAGCGCAATGATGTTATTGAGGCATGGATCTTCCCTATACATGGATATTGTCCGAGTGCTTGTATTTGGAGATGGATCTTCTCCGTGGGGCTGGATTGGCCTTCCTCAGTACTGAGTGACTACTGTCATATGTGTATATATTTTGGGATGGATCTTCCCTTGACCATGAGAGACCTATACAGTATTGAGTGAACAAGTATGTGAGAGTGGGAGCACATTGTGCGCTTCATACTGTTGATGCATTGGCATGTGAAGTACGTTGAGTTATATATGTTAAACTGTTTGGATTTGTACTTATCTTCTCACTTCGAGCTAATAATTAATTGAAAGCATGTCTAAATTTTTGTACATTGATTCTGTTATAAATGTTGAGGTTTAGTTCATCACTACATCTAAGCCAGCAGTTTGGGCTCGTTACTTAGTAAGTTGATGTAAAGTCTTTCTCTTGAGAAGGAAATTGATGTTGCGTTTTATCTCTTTGCTGCATCTTTTTTTCCCTATATAAATCTTCTTCTTTGTTCTTTTGGAACTTTTGAGGGAGCTAATATTTTTCTGTTCTTATTAGTTGAAGTTGGCTGATTTTCTACTTCATTAGAGTATTAAGATATGCGTATATACTACCCTCTCTAGATCTCACATGTGGGATTACACTGTATTTGTCGTTGTTGTTCGATTTTGAACTCAGTATTCATTGATTTGATGCCACTAAGCTGATCAAGTATGCCCTTCTATATCAAAATATTTTTTCTTGTATTTAAGGGTAATCATAGTAATATTCAAATGGTTAATTTGCTTCATACTGGTTTATATCACTAACTTCGTTGGTTTCCAATTATTTGGTTTAGATTGATATTATTATGTAATTGTTTTCCTCTATCGATTGTGTTCCACCATTTTACAACATTAGTAATAAGAGGAAATAGTAAGATTTATTGCACTCAACTAGTATTTCCAAAGCTAAAAACATAATCTTGCACAACTCAAGTATTAAAACATATGCAACAAACAAGTGATTTGGATCAAGAGTTTCCAAGAACATGCTCATCATGCAAGAAGTTGAATCTTGATCTTCCGTAGCATCCCTACGACATATTTCATGTCGATCCTTCTTGCAGGAGTGTCAACACAATAATCCAGTGCCACTTTCATGATCGATACCAAACAATCTATCTTCTTGTTTTAGTGATTATCCCATGGTGTTACTTGTCACACCTCCTTTCGGCGCTACCGCACCCCGCGAAGGGCGTGGTAAAAGGGAGTTTTTTTCCAATTAAAGGACAATCGAAACGGGATTTATTATTAAGATTCAGAGTCGCCACTTGGGAGATTAATGGT
>MU728325.1:0-23779 GCA_026770625.1 Nicotiana glauca
GTGCCTAACACCTTCTCTCGGATTAACAGAATTCCTTATCCGGATTTCTAGTTTGCAGACTGTAACAGAGTCAAAATTTCCTTAGTTCGGGATTAATTCGGTGACTTGAGACACCATTATATTCTCAAGTGGCGACTCTGAAAACTTAAATAACTAATCCCATTCCGACCGTCCTTTAATTGGAAAAACTCTTTTTATTATACCCTACACGGGATGTAGTAAAGCCCTAAAAAAGAGGTGTGACACTCCCTAGATACTGGTTTATGGTATTGAAGCTGTCAATCCAACTGAGGTAGAGATTCCTTCTTTAAGAATCATACAGGAAGCTGAACTCAGCAATGCAGAGTGGATAAAGAGCCACTATGAACAATTGGCCCTTATCGACGTACAGAGGATGAAAGCAGTGTGTCACGACCAACTTTATCAGAAAAGAATGTCCAGAGCTTTTCAAAAAAAGGGTCAAACCAAGGCAATTTGGACTAGGACAGCTGGTGCTGAAAAAGATCTTCCCAGATTAAGATGAAGCCAAAGGGAAATTCTCTCCCAACTGGCAAGGTACTTATATGGTTCACAGGGTGCTGACAAGAGAAGCACTCATACTTGCAGATATGGATGGAAAAATCTACCCAAAACCAATCAATTTAGACGCAGTCAATAGATATTATGCTTCGACTATTTACATTTCCTCATCTGATGTAATTGAACTACACTTGACTTGATTCCCGTTTAAGAGGGGATACATAGGCAACCTTATGGGTTCGGTCATATCATAATAAAAGTTCCATTTATTCCCAAGAACAGAAATTGGGGCACAATTTTGAGGAGGACCCCCAAAATTCCGTAGCAAGTCCAGCCAATGCCTACAAATGTCAGACAGTCAGAAATAGGTTAAGAAAGTGGGGCAGAATTTTGAGAAGGATTCTCAGAATTCCAAAAAAGGTTCAGCGAGGCCTATTACCCGCAAACGGTCAAAGGATCATCTACCAAACTAGGGCAAAATTTTGAGGACCCTAAAAAATCTAACAAAGCTTCAATGTCTCTGAAATGTGTTACCGTCACTAGTTCGTCTAAAAACTCACATGATATATCAATACGTTTCAAAAATTACTCTATTTTTCGAAAACTCTATTTTTGTAACAGTCAGGTGTTACCCAAGGAAAGTGGAAAAGGCCTCCAGAACAGAGCAAAGCAAGGCTAGTGAGCAGAAGCAAGAACCAACCTCCGCTCAAAAAAATTACAATTTTTATTTTAATGCAGGCACATCTAGCATAACGATAACATCCACAAATATATACACGTAGCAAGATCACTATCAATCAAGCCATCAAACACCGAACATATCTCCAGCTAAGACATATGCTACTCACATTTTCTGCTCACTCTTTGCACGAGCTAATCCTTGCCTCCCCATTTGCATGAGGCTAATCTCTGCCTCCCTATTTGAGTGAGGCTAATCCTTGTCTCCATATTTATATGAGGCTAATCCCCGCCTCCCCATCTGCATGAGGCTAATCCCTACCTCTATATTTGTATTAGGCTAATCCTTACCTCTCTATCTGGATGAGGCTAATCCTTGCCTCCCCATTTGCACGAGGCTAATCCATGCCTCCATATTTGCATGAGGCCAATTCCCGCCTCCCCATCTGCATGAGGCTAATCCCTGCCTCCATATTTGCATAAGGCTACTCCCTGCCTCCCTATATGCATGAGGCTAATCCCTGCCTCTATATTTGTATGAGGCTAATCCCTGCCTTCCTATCTGAATGAGGCTAATCCCTGCCTCCCTATTTGCATGAGGCTAATCCCTGCCTCCATATTTTCATGAGGCTAATCCATGCTTCCCTTTCTGCATGAGGCTAATCCCTGTCTCCATATTTGCATGAGGCTAGTCCCTACCTCCCTATCGACATGAGGCTAATCCTTGCCTCCATATTGGCATGAGGCTAATCCTTGCCTCCATATATGTATGCGGCTAATCTTGGCCTCCATATTTGCGTGAGGCTAATCCCTGCCTCCCTATCTGCGTGAGGCTAATCTTTGTCTCCGTACTTGCATGAGGCTAATCCTTGCCTCCATATCTGCAAGAGGCTAATCCTTTCCTCCATATCTGTATGAGGCCAATCCTTGCCTCCCCATTTGCATAAGGCAAATCCTTGCCTCATATCTACATGAGGCTAATCCTTGTCTCTATACTTGCATGAGGCTAATCCTTACCTTCATATCTGTATGAGGCTAATCCTTGCCTCCATATTTGCATGAGGCTAATCCTTGCCTCCCCACTTGCATGAGGCTAATACTTGTCTCCATATCTGCATGAGGCTAATCCTTGCCTCTCTACGTATGTGAGGCTAATCCTTTCCTCCATATTTGTATGAGGCTAATCCTTGCCTCTATACTTGCATGAGTCTAATCCTTGCCTCCAGACTTGTATGAGACTAATCACTATCCCTCCTTACTTGAATATTGCTCTATTTCGGTATTATATATTTGCTTTTCTATCGGGCTAATCTCTTCCCTTCATTCACAAAACTAAGCCTTGTCTTATTAACATCATATTATTGCATCTCATGGGTGGAAATATCGCTGATCTGTCAAAAGGTGTCATAGTCCAAAATGCATCATCCTCATAGCCGGAAGACACCATGCCATGGCCTGAGGATATCTCAAATTTTCATATCATTATTCAAAGGCGTCATGGTTCGGAGACACCATCTACATGGCCTGAGAACACAATTTCATGACCTATGAATCCCGCACAAAACAATTCATGGCCCAGGACATCATGGTCCGAGGACGTCATCCTTAACCGTCCAAAGGCAACCTTCATGGTCCAAAGGGAATCTGCATCATGTTTAAATTTTCGCACAAATACATGTTCGTGGCATCTCTTTATCTGCAGGTGACCAGCAAGAAACCACTATCCTAGCAGGAGCGACCTCGCTCTAGTTCCTTCAAACTATCTGAAACTTAAGCGCTCACCATAACCGCTCTTGCATCTCGTGTCCGTTCTTGCAATGACTTCATCTGTATATTCCGCCAATGAATCCAGAACCACACATGTCCTGATTGATATAAAACCAGAGATATGTAGGCAACTCAAGACAAAGTCCGGCCTCTATCTTTCAAAACACCCTATTCTGTCAAAATTATCCATCGTTTCTTTACCCGAAAACGTTTTCATCCTTCCCGGGTAAAGAGAGGCAGTTGTTGATACCCAATTTTTCCTCCAATATTTTTAATACATATATATACTTTAAAAATAGTACATATACAGTTAAAAGCATGCATAAGTAGTTTTATAATTTTTCCATAATATTAAAAGCTCCAAATCAATTTATTTCTTCTCCTTTTATTACATAAATATCAAATAATTATCCTTCAAATTACTTTTGTGATGATTTAGCCATCTAAATTCATTATTTATTCTAACAGAGTGTTTCAATATTTTTAGTGCTTTTTTTGTAATTACATTTATTTTTTTAGGCTAAATTGCACATCTTTGAAATAATAGCCCATACTAATGTATAATTACAAAATTCATGCATAAAATGTTCTTTTATATTTTTAGAATGTTAAATAACTCTTTTAAATCATTTTAGTACACAAAGATATTTTTAGAACTCATTTTTTATTTTTTTATAAATTATTTAGTAATTAAAAGTGGTTATTTAAAATCTGGCCCTATTTTATTTTAATTCTAATCCTAAATTGGACCCAACAACTATCCCAATTCTAAAACCAAATATACCCAGCCCATTACCCATCTGCCCCAACCCTATACCTGGGCAAATCCTGACCGTTGATCATTGTGATTAACTTTCCAGGTTTACGCTTACCTAAATTAAACCTAATGATCCCCCAAAAAACCCTCTCATTTCCTCACCTCTCACACCGTCACCTAATCCTCTCCTCTCTCAAATGCTCTCAAACCTAACCCTAATCGGACCTTGACGTCACTCATCTATGGCTATCTATGGTGGTTTCCCACTACCCCCCAGGCCTCTAGTAGCATCTCTTGTACTGGTATCACCATCTCCAGGATCCTCAAGGGACCAGAGTTAGTTTGCTTGCATCTTTGGCCATTTCTCGCCTCTTTCAGGCTGACCTGGTTTGATCCCGAGTGAGATATTCCTATAGCTATGGGTTTCTAGGTTTGATTCTTTATCTCTGTGATTGTTCTTCTCGAAACCCTATTTATTTCTTCTGAACTTCTTAGATATTTATAGATCTGAGATGGTTTGGACCTATTGCATACGAGTTTTACAAGAACCTTTTGGTTTTTTTACAAGAATCGTGTGATTTTCGAATTATTTTTTATTTTTTCTAAACTAGGGTTTCTGGAAATTTCTTTTTTCCAAAACATTTGGCAATTTTGAGTGTTTAATCTTCTGTTTCCTATATGTACTAACCGATTTCATAGGGTTTTCTGTAATCTTTAACTCGTTTATGCTAAAAGCCCTAATTTTTTGAAATTCTTTGTTTGGTTTCTGAGTACTGGTGTACTGACTGTGTTCTTGCCTTGGTTCTTGTAATTTTTCTTTGCCCATTTAGATGTCTCGTGTTTTTCTTATCCAAATATGCCTCTTCTGAGTTTCTTAGTTCAACTTTTTTACTGATTGTATATGTTTGTGTTCATTCTAACTATTCATGTTAAGAACTATATCTTTCTCCTTATATCAGTGTCATTTTCTTGATTTAACAATTTGTTTTTTAAAGTTATGTGTTGAATCCTGAGTATTCATTTCTTACCTTATTTTGTCTGCGAAACTTGCTGACTCTTTATGTGATTTTCTCTTTGATTGAACCCTTGATTATTCCAAAGTTCTTATTTTTTGGTTTGATTTGAACTTTTTTCCTTAACAAAACTTTTGATTCTTACCTCTCTACTCGGTTTGATTGAACTTCTTGCCTTAATTAGTTTTCTGTCGCCTTATTTGTTAATTTGCTGATTAGTATTGATTGTTTTCTTAATTGAAACTCCTCTTAATTCACCCCTAATTACCTACTATGTACTTAAGTCGTACTCGATTTCCTTCCTTAAATATCTGTCCTACTTTTACCGTTGGTTGATTATCCCTTGATTAAAGGGAAGACTTACTGATTTTACATGTGATTGATTCCATCAATTGCCCTAATTGCTACTTAATTGATCTCTTACCTTATTTTGTTAATTTTTGATTACTATATAAACTCCTTCTTATTTTAACTTCAACAACAAACAACAGTTCAAGAAACTACAACTCTTTACACTCTAAAAAGTCTCTCTTTCTGCTCTCTTTGCTACTTATGATCCGTGCTATTCTAGACGGCTGTAAGCCAAGGCTGGAAATTGCACAATACTTGCTCACAATCTTGTGTTTTCTTTCTTTAACTAGGTATGCTTCTGATTAATTTTTAAGAATCAAAACCTATGTGTTTACTTACTGCTTTACTTTATATGGCTTGAGTTTATTCTTGCTCCTATTTACTACTTACCCAGCATGCCTAATACTGCCTATTTAAATCTATGATCAGCATGTTTCCACTCTTCTTGTTTGTTTGTTATTTTGTTTAACATGTCTATATATGTAACTGCCTTGCTTAGCTGACTTATATTTATATAGCATGCCTGGACTCTGCCTTTGTGTAATTGGCATGCCTTCACCTGTTAATACTTGCCTAGCACCTAAGTCTATGCATGTTCTGCCTCACTCCTGCTTAGTTAATTACTCTCCCTAGAATGGCTTCGACATGTCTCTGTTGTGGCTTTTGATGCATGACCTGCATTCTACCTACTAGTTCTATAGAACCCCCTTAAAACTCTATCTATCCTATTGTCTGTGTGCTTTATTAAGGTGTACTCTCTATGTTCTCAATCTCTATTCCCTTTGTGTGAAAGTTGCTTGCCTAATTTACTTCCTAAAGTTGTTTGTTCTCTGTCTCGTGTTCTGATTGCAAAATTGCTTCTTGGCATTTTCCCTCAAACTGTTTTATCACTAATGGTTTTCAGAAGTTCTTTTTAGTCTTAAAATCTTTCTATTAAACTCTTTCAAACCATTATGCACTTTCACTTACTCTTAGAATACTAGGTCATGCCCCTCTGATATGTGTACTCCCTTAGGATCCTTGAGATCTCTCTGTACTCTGGCATGTCAAGGCTGGTGCATCTAAATCAATTATTATTTGAAAAAGGTCTAGGTGTGAGCACTTCCCGGGATTCTTGAGGTCCTTTGGGAACTTTGACACACCTAGACATGAAATTGGCTATGGAACTTTGGCATTTGAAACTACTGGAGGCTTGGAAATTATTTGGGTCTACTGCAGGCTCCCTATAGATTAATTCTGTTCTATTTATGTAAATTTTTATTCAATTCATTTGTTTGTAATAATTATTGTAAAAAAATAGTGGGGGATCAGTGAAAAAGGGAGGGTAGTTATATATTATGGGTAAAACTGGGTAGATACCATGCCTATAGAGTCCATGTTGATTCAAATGTGTCTTAGATAACATGCTTATAGGATCTACTTTGGTTTAAAATAAGTTCTATTTGCTTTACTTCCACAATTAGAAGTCATGCCTATAGGATCTAAATCAGCTTTTAATAACTAGATACCATGCCTATAGGAGTTAAAATCAACTTTAATAGAAATCATGCCAATAGGAGTTAAAATCAACTTTAATAGAAATCATGCCTATAGGGGTTTCACTTTGGTCAAATGAATTCTACTTGCTTTATATTATGTTTAATTAGAAACCATGTCTATAGGACTTAAACCAGCTTAATGAGAAAAAATCAGTTTAATTCATGTTTGTTTATTCTGAATTGGTTTAATTAACTAATCTGTCCACTTCTTCAACAAGTTTTAGCAATGCCTTAAATAGTATTGCTAGAAAGAATGCCTATAGGATCCAAACTACTGTTTAAAACTATTTGCTATTTAGTTACATTCTTACTCAATAATAGATATCATGCTCCTAGGATATCCTTGTTATACATCTAGCTAAGCCTGTAGGGCGATTAAAATTATGCAAACGATAAAACTGTGCCTTGTTATTTGAGACAACCCATATTCAACAGGTTTAAAAGAATCAATAGGCAAGTAGGATTCAGTCTTAATTCAATATTGTATAATATCTATCACCTAGATATCATATTCTAGGGTTTTCTCAAATACTTGAAATTGTTGTATGAGACGTGCATTGCTTGTTATATTTGTGGAGGTAAATGTGAGCCTTTAATTGTTCCCTCTTTAAATGCAGTCCTAATTTTTTTGATTGACGCCTAGACTTTTCTCCTTTAAATACCATAGGATGATTTGGAACTACCTAAAATTAGAGGTCCTAAATACCTCCAGGGCTACAAGGAAGGGAAGGGTAGTGCACGCATAGGATATCTATCAAGGTTGCTAGAACGCTTTAGGCTATGACCAAAGGGAGGGAAATGGGTAGTAAGGATATGATGATTATTCGGTAATATCATATGTATCCCCTCATTGAGGAGTGATTACTGGGCATTGTGTGGGTATGATCCTATAAGCTAACCAACCTAGGACCCTTTTCCCAACTCTCGTTGTTTCAATAAATTTACTTTATATATGTGCAACTTGTTCAAGTCTTTTCCCTTTGTTTCATTACTTGAGTCATACATGTGCTTAAAAATGTCAAAACATGCCTTTACTTGCAAGTATAAGTTAAAACTATTTATTGGTTAAAAGAAATAATTTAAATAAGTATAAGTTCGGCTGGAACCCACCATTGTGGACCGCGAGGGGTGCCTAACACCTTACCTTCAGGGATATTTCGAGCCTTTACCCTAAATCTCTGCTAATGCAAACTAGTCTAAGAGTTAATCGCTCTAGGTGCCCTAAGGAACCATAATTCGTTAGGTGACGACTCTTCAAATACCCAAATCCTAAAAGGAAATAAGTTATTCCCCCATGTATGTCGAAACCCGAACTTCCCAGCGAAGGAGGAAAAAGGGGGCGCAACAGGAGTTGAAGGACAAAGTCAAAGAGCTGGAAGAAGAAAAAAATAATCTGGAAGAAAAATTTAAGTGGTTGGAGCAGAGAATACTAGGCGGTGGTGACTAAACAATGACATGTATTTGTTGAGCGTAGTAGTGTATCTTTATGTTTCATGTGTCGTGTGTTTTCATTAGTTGTACTGAATTTAAGTTATGTTAAGTTTCTATGTTTGTGTTTGTGTTGTAGTGTTAAAATAAAGAAGAAACGGAGTAGTAAAAACATAATGGGCATATTATGTAAGCATAAAAAATTGTTGGTATTATTTGCGTAAAATACAAAAAAAAGAAAATCAATGTGCCCCACAGCCTTTGTGCTTCAATGCAGTCGCTGGCCTGAGGCGCATCCCCTCGCGCCCGGGTACACTATCAGGATCATCCTCATCACGTCGCCTCTTCATATGAGGATGCGCTATAGCATGATCGTCAGTAGGCCTGGCAGGAACGGTAGAATGGAGCAACCTACAAACAATTAGTAAGCTATATATATATATATATATGAGTAATGTACGTATTAAGTCAAAAATATTTTCTTACCATAGTCTCATCGGGATCCTAAATATAAGAATTTGTGGTGTCCTGCTTAACATCGCACAAAGTGGCCTCCGTGATAGGCTAGGATGAAGCCTTAATAAGAAAATTATAAAGTTATTTGTGGTGAATCTATGAGATAACAACAAATAAAAATATAATAGTAATACAAACATACATGCGCCTGTGATAGATCCACATCACGCGTTGACGATGAGCAAAAACTCAATCGGTGCCCACCATCCACATCTCGGGTCAGCCAATCCTCAGCTGTGGTCGATGGGCCTGAAAAGAACTTCTCCCAATCTCTGGTGAAGCTCATGCCCATGATCAACAATGGATCTGAAGGGGTCACCTGCGATGTTGGCAGCTCCAGCTAAAGGTTGTACGACCGCATGATGTTGGGAAGCTCGTCTGCCTGAGAGATGTAACCCGGCAAATCAGCTCAAAAATCCTCGTCAGGTGCCTCAACGCCCCCTTGTTGGGGAAATCCTCCTCGCCGGCCTCTACAACCTCGTGGGGCACCTCAGCCTTGTGGGACAGCCATGCCTCGTGTGGCACCCCTGCCTCGTCCCCTGTTTCGTGCTACGAGCCTTACCCTATGGTAGTTCTCTGGCACCATATAAGTAGGGACGTGCTCTAAGTGCTCTCCATGCCTAGCTTGATGAAGTGTCCGGGCAGCCAGCTCCGTAAAGTGCCGGCTATAGTCCTGTAAAGCGGTCGCAGGATCGCCAACATGATGATACATCTACAGTCACAACTGGTGGACTAAATGTAGACCAATAGCCTACACAACATGTAAAAATATAAATTACAAAACGCTATATCACTGCTATAAGTAAGAATACCAAATAACATACCAGTGCCGCGTGCCTCCTGGCGTATGGAACGTACCGACCGCCAGCTCAGTGGTTGGGGTTCCCGAAAAAATGTCGGTTAATGCCGCGGTACCAGAGAAGATACTCATGCTCAGTGTGAGCACATGATTTTTTCCCTATACAAAATACTCCTATAAAATCCCAAAAAAATAGATTTTGTTAATTATTTGTCATTTTAGAAATTTTTGTAGAATTGTATGCAGTTTGTGCATGTTTAAGTTTTCTTTAAATCATAAAAAATATCAAAAATATCACGCATGGCATTTTCTCTTTATTTTTACATTCTTAGGATCAATCTGTAGTTACTTGTTTGATAAAAATTGAAAATCACAAAAAATGCTTCACTATTACTCTCTTTCCTTTTATTGATTTTTGATCTTTTAGTTTAGGATTAAGTAGCTTTTATAATTTTTGTAATTAGTTAGTTAGTTTAATTTTACATTTTTAGATAATCTAGGATTTTAATTTTAGGATTTTTAATTAAAGTAAAAGAAAAAGAAAAGATAAGAAAAAAAATTTGAAGAAAAGATTTAATTGGATTTGAGCTAATTCTTGTACTCAAATTTGGCCCAAATTTGACTACCTAGCCCAAATACACTTGAATCTATTAGCCCAAAACTCATACCCTTACAATTAAAACCTAGACTTAGACCTATAAAAATACCTAGACCTAGAGAAGAAGAGGAAATTTTTCCATACAATGAGAGATCCCAAGCAGAGAAACGGTGATCCTTCCCTTCAATTCTCCTTCTTCATTTTCTAAAAACCACAGACACAAAAGAGGAGGCCTTCGTCTCCAACAACAAAAAGGGGAATGAGCAGTCACCCATCTTTGGAATAAAAAAAATAAAAAAAAATAAAAAAACCTCTTCCCTCATCCTCTTATTCTCATTTTTCTCTCATGGATGTCACCCTAAAAACTGAAATCAAGTTATGGTTTTCATTTTTTGAACTTCAGTTCTACAACCAACCAAAAATCCTGTGAAGACTCGACCCGTCATCTCATAAGTTACTGCTTCATTTTCCCCATTTTTACCTTCTTTATGCTTCATTATTCATATCTCATGTGATCGAGTTGGTTGGATTAATTTTAGAAGGAAATGAGACACTTAGTCTCTTTAAGGAAAGCTTAGTTTGGAAAAGTCAACCGGATGTTGACCTATGAGTTAGAGGGTTCAGATATGAATTCCGATAATTTGGTTAGTTTCGGGGGATGATTTGTGACTTAGGAGTGTGATCGGAAGTGATTTTGAAGGTCTGGTGTAGAATTAGGCTTGAATTGGCGAGGTTAGTATTTTTGGCGAATTCCGGTTGATAGGTGAAATTTTGATCTGAGTGTCGGAATGGAATTTCGAGAGTTTCTGTAACTTCGTTATGTCATTTGTGATGTGTGTGCAAAATTTCAGGTTATTCGGACGTCATTTGGTTGGGGTTTTGATCAAATGCGTATTTCGGAAGTTTTAGAAGAACTTAGGCTTGAATCCGATGTAATTTGATAGTTTTGGTGTTGTTTGTGTGGTTTTGATGATTGGATCAAGTTTGAATGATGTTTTAGGATGGGTTGGCACTTTTGGTTGAGGTCCCGGGGGCCTCGGGTTGATTTCGGATGGCTATCAGGATGAATTTTGGACTTTTGAGATTGCTGGTGTATCTGGTTTCTGGTATTTCTGCATCTGCGGAAAAGGAACCGCAGATGCGGTTGTGCAGGTGCGGAAGGAAGGTCGCAGGTACGGTTATTTGGCTTGGATGGATGAGTCTGCAGATGCGGTAGAAGAGTCGCAGAAGCGAAAGGTGTGGCCATGGTATTTTCCGTAGAAGCGGACAAGGATCCGCAGAAGCGGTGTTCGCAAATGTGGATAGCTGACCGCAGAAGTGGATGTGGGCTTAGTGAAAATCCGCAGAAACGGAGGTAGAAGCGCAGAAACGGTAGTCGCAAATGCGGTAAGGCAACCGCAGATGCGAAAATGACTGTTCGGGGAAGGGGTTTTAAAGCTCATTTTGTTCCGCGAGCTACGGGTTATTTCCACCATTTTTGATCAACCTTGAGAGCTTTTGAACGAAAATTGAAGGGGATTTCGACTAGGTGTGATTGGAGGTGAGTTTTATGACCTAAATACATGATTTAATGGTAGAATTAATATAGAAATTTGTGGAAATTCATCAAAAGGGGGTAAATCTAGGGCTTGAAAATTTGGTATTTTAAAGTGGGATTTGAAGGGTCATTTGGGCTCGGATTTGGGAGTTTTTGGTATGTATAGACTCATGGTGAGATGAGGAATCAGATAATGTTAATTTTCTAATTTTTTGAGAAGTCGGACCGGGGCTCGGGTTTTGCTAATTTTAAGATTTTTGCTATTTTTTGATTGTTTTCGATTAGGTATTGTCCCATTGGTATATTGTGATGTATTCACTCTGATTTTGGATAGATTCGACGCACATGGAGGTCGAGTTGAGGGGCAAGGGCGTCGCGAGCTAGAGATTTCGCTGGTTCGAGGTGAGTAATGATTGTAAATGACATCCTGAGGGTTTGAAACCCCGGATTTGCACATCATAGTGTTGTATTGGGGTGACTTGCACGCCGGATAGCGAGCGTGGGGTAGAGCACCATTGGGGATTGTGATTTGGTCCATCCCGATTGATGAATTTACTGCGTATTTGACCAAAATTACTTGTTATCATTATAATGCGGGCTGATTGCCATATATTGACTTCGTGCTAGCTATTTGAACTCTTCGGGGATTGTTGTTGATAATTCCTCACTATTTTAATTATATATTTGAACTCAGACATGTATTTTCCACTGTTTTAAAACTCAGCCAAGTTATTATGCCTTAAACACTCGAAATGATATTACTAAAAATAATTTTGGGTTGAGCATCATGTTTTATTGTTGCCCGAGTGGCTTATATGATTATGCTAACTGAGTAAGGCCGAGGGCATGTATTGTGAGTATACTTATGGATCGGGCTACACGCCGCAATAGTGTTATACTGATATTGATATGAGGCCGAGGGCCTAGATTGATGCCACGAGATGGCTTGATATTGCGCTTGGGCCGTAAAGGGCCCCTCCCGGAGTCTGCACACCCCTAATGAGCGTCGTCGACGATAAACGGAGCGGGCTGCACGCCGCAGCGGTACCGATTGTGTTTGATGTGTTTACCTTATTTCATTTGTCTGCCATTATATGTTGTTTGTGCTTCTTCTTGCAATATTCACCTATTGTTCCGGTATTAATTGATAACCGAGTGTGGTGCCCGAGAAGCGGTCTTCTGTGCTTATCTGCACTACTTGTTTTGCATTCATTTGCATAACTGTTGAAAAAGTCATTTTCAAAAGTGGTTTTAAACTGAGCTAAGATATTTTTAAATGTTTTACAGCTTCACTGCTTTTCTCTCAAAGGGCTTTTCACTGCTCCTATATAGCATGATGGTTTGCTTTACGTGATTTCTTACTGCTCAGATGTTATTTACCCTTATTACTCACTGAGTTGGAGTACCCACTTTACTCCCTGCACCTCGCGTGCAGATGCAGGTATTTGTTCACCCGGTAGGGTTCTGGCTGATCAGAGGTAGAGCTATAGGAGTAGTGAGGTGACTGTCTGCGTTCGCAGCACCACTTCTCTTTCTGTTGTTCATTATTCCGGCTTTGTATATTTTAGGCATTGTAATTGTAGTTACACTGTGATAGATGCTCGTGACTTGTGACACCCCGGTTTAGGCTATGTTTGGGTTTTATTCTGCACTTATTAAAGAGATCTTTTGATAGACTGTGGTTATTTAAATATATCTGCTTATTAATGTTAACAATTCTAAAAAGATAAGTTGGGTTAGTTGGTTGGCTTCGTCTTTACGAGAGGCGCCATCACGGCCAGTGCGGGATTTGGGTCGTGACAAATACCAAAACAAAAATAAACAAAAAAGTTCACTGGATTTCGAGTTGGTTCTTTAATCCGAAATTGAAGTCAAGTTGCTTTTCCTGCGCTACTGAGTTCCATATTTGATATCAGCCTCCATCTGGGTTGTTTCTTGTAATTTTCCTGCTATTAGGTATGTTACACTCATCCATGAGCTGTTTTTTTTTTTTTGAATTCATAAATGAAAAAATATGAATTGATCGTCTTATGTTTGAGTATGATTTTCTAGACCTAGCCTGTTTAGCCATCGAGTTAGTTTAATAGTTCGCTCTCGGTCTTTCTTTTACAATTATTTAGTTGAATACTATAGTCGTTTGCTTCTGATTAGTTGTTTAGCTATTTGCCTATTTTCTTTTTGTTTAATAGTTAATTTTATTTGCCTCTGTTTCTTAAGTAAAGGTTGTAGGTCTACAGTCATTGAAGTTGGCTTCTAGTTTAATTTATTAGAACTCATGTTAATTTGTGAGTTTACTAGATATTGCAGTAACGATTTGGTGTTGCAAACAAGTAAATTGTCCCCTTCTTTTTGCAAGAAAGTTTAAGTAAATTTCTAGGTTATGTTTCGAGTTGCATTTTTATTGTTTGTTTACTTAATTAACTATTCAAAGAGTCAAAAAGAGTTTTTGTTCAGTTTGTTTACATTGATTTAGTAAACGTTTACTCTGAAATTTGATAGTTGGACAAGTGCCATTGATTTAATTTCTTTTTAAATTGAAACAATGAAATTTACTATTGAATAAAAACTAAGTCGTACCCCTGAAACGATTAGTTGCACTCTGCCTTTTTTTATGGAGGAAAGTATATTATGGCATGTTAGTAGAACAATTGTTGCTTGAACACATTTGAAGATTTTCATGAAATACTCTTGTTCTTTATATGTGTACATATAAATAATGTAAAGTCAATACTTATATTACTCGTAGTTTTGCTTTAGGCCCGATTTAGATTAGTATTGCGATTATGTATACGTTCGCGTAACATAATTACAAATTTAACTCTAAAATGACTCGAGGGATGCGTTCGCGCAACCTCATCCAAACATTCTTAATAAATCAATAAAAGCGTTATTAATCGTGGACACGTTCGCGTGACATGATTTCGACGCGCCAAAAGAAAAGAGTATAAGTATGCGTAACTCAATTCTTTTATTACAAATGATTCAAGTAATTTAAAGTGGTAAAAGATAATTGCACATAGGTCCTAAAAATGAGTAATTGAACAATTAAGGCGAGTAATAATCACTAAACGACTGTGCTAGAATCACAGAATTCGAGAATGCCTAACACCTTCTCCCGGGTTAAAAGAATTCCTTATCTAGAATTTCTGGTTCGCAGACTCTTTAAAAATAAAACTTCCTCGATTTGGAATTTAAAATAAACCGTTTGACTTGGGACACCATAATTTATTCCAAGTGGCAACTTTAATTAAATAAAATAATACCATTTCGAATAATATCACTTTAATTTCAAAAACTTCCTTATATACCTTCGGGTGTGTAAAAAAGGAGGTATGACATCTCTGGCGACTCTGCTGGGGATAAGAACCCAGAACTTCCGGTTCAGGGTTCAAGAATTCGAGCTTGTTAATGCGATTTTTATTTGGCTTTATTGGTGATATTACTGTATTTTGTTGACTTAATGTGCTAATTGTCATTTACTGCTTTGATATTACTTGAACTATATTTAAATGTCTTCTTACGCCATCCCTCTGAGTCTTCTGAAAATGGTGCACACGTTCGCGTGACCCGCTTTTCTGTAGAAATTATACCAAATAAGTCGGGGATGGGCAAGCAATAAGGCCGGACAGACTTTCATGCTCGGTACATTGCCCCCTCCTCGACCCAGTAGTCCGCTCGAGTAACCCAAATCTAGACCACAAACCCCAGGTTTTAAACTTAGAATAACGCAACCTCATGCCGGACCCCTAGTAGGAACGATTATTTTCATCATGTGCATTTGACTTTGGGGACTCAACACAGAGGTTGGGTCCGTCTAGGACAAGTGTACCCAAAATAAAGACCATCATGATGCATCATACGTGCTATGTGAATATTTATCTATTTCGGCTTGCATGTTGACCGGCTAGGAAAAGAAAATCAAGAGGAAAACCAAGAGTGAGATAGGATAGAGAATTTACCCGGTTCTAAAAACCTCGGTATTTGAAAATGCCTCGAAAATCTGCCAAATCTAAGGAAAAAAAAGAAAAAGAAAAAGAAAATGTATTTCAAAAAGAGAGAGCAAAATATCATATTTTTTTATATCAAAATTGATCGAACTATGCGGGTCTGATTCTCACCGGATGTGAGATATGTAGGCAAACCTCATCGGTTCCGACCCCTATTTTCAAAAAATTCCAAAAAAATATTTTCTTCTTTAGAAATCTTTACTTAGAAAATTCAAAAAAAAAAAAAAGCAAGAAATTTTTAAACTCAAAAATAGTTCCTTCTTTCTGAAGTCTTTCATATGGTAAAAGAAATAACAAGAAAAATCAAAAAGAATAAAAATTCGAAATACGAGTTTCCTTCATTCTGAAGTAATTTTCAAACAAAAAAATCAGAAATAAAAATCCAAAAAAAAAATACTTCTTAGATGTCTTTCTTTCACAATTATCAATAAAAAAAATTGAAGTCCAAAAAATAGTTTTTGCTTGTCTTTAGAAGTATTTTTGTAAATAAATAAAAATTCAAAAATCTAAAATATTTTCTTAAAAGTCACTTTTTCACAAATTAAGAGGCAACATCCAAAATTCAGAAAATATTTTCTTTCTTATTTAGAAAAAGAGAAAACAAATGAAAATTCAAAAAAAAAAATCTTTTTATTTCTAAAATTACCAAAGTTCAAATCAAAAGCAAATAATTTTTCTTAAGAAGTCTTTCTTTCAAAAAGCAAAAGAAAAATCAAATTAAAAAAATCAAAGAATATTTTCTTTCTTCTTTTAAAACATTTCTTTCAAAAATTTCAAAAAAAAAAAAAGTTAGTTTATTTACTTTATTCCCAATCTTCCCGAACTATGCAAAATCTGATTCATGCGTGGTCATGATACGTAGGTAATCCCCATCGGATTCGATCATAGCCATATAATTAATTTAGTGAAAAATAAACTGAAAAAATTTGAGTGAAAAAGAAAGAAAAGAGTGGGAAAAAAAAGAAAGACAAAAAAAAAAAGAGAAAGAAGAGACAAAAATAAAAGAGTGCAAAAAATAAAAGAGCGGCAAAAATGAGAAGAAAAAAAAATCAAGAGTGATTAAAGAGAGGCAGAAATGATGAAGAGAGGTACAGAGTGAAAAAGGCTAGTAAGGCCGGGATAAAACATGCAACCGTTCAAATACACGGTAGAAACGTTCAACTGTTAGGTGCATTGCATCTCAATGTGTGATTTCCTATATGTTAAGTATTTCAAAACTAACAAGGTTTTTGGATGTGCAAACTAGCAAGGTTTTGGTGGTTGGTTTTGTTGGTATTCTGGCCTCCCCTCCTTCACAAGATCCAAAGGCACAGATGGCCTCCGCAAGCAATCTACTAAACAACGGTTCTGAGGATAGCCCATCATCGGTTGTTCTGCAGCTGGAACCAGCAACTATTGAAGAGAATAAGATGTTGCGTCTCCGCATATGGGAAATGTGGGACGCTTGGTCTAATGGTAGGAACCACCAAGTACAATCTCTGGGTTCCCTGAATTGATCCCTAGGGCAGGTGAGGTTATCAATGCCCCTGTGCCCAACCCGTTTATCCCACGCGGGCACCCTCCAATGCCCTCCAATGATCCTGGCATGCCCTTTGTGGTTCGCCCCCAGGCACCGGCTCCAAGGGCACCACCTCCATTGTTCACCTTTTAGGGTCCACAGCTTCAATCAAATATAACATATGTGCCCCCGTACTCTTTCACTCAACCTCCGCGATATGATCTCTCGGTGGATAAAGAAAAGGTTTTTAAAAATCCCGAACAAGAGGAAATTGCTCGAAAGATGAAGAGCCTGGAACAAAGCCTGAAAAACATGCAAGGTCTGAGTGGACAAAAGAGTGTCTCATACTCTGACCTCTGTATGTTTCTCCATGTCCACTTTCTAGGTGGCTTTAAGATGCCAAAGTTTGAAAAGTACAACGGGCACGGAGACCCGGTCGCTCATCTGAAACGATACTATAACCAGTTAAGGGGTGCCGGTGGAAAAGAGGAGCTGCTAATGGCTTATTTTGGGGAAAGCCTCACCGGAATCACTTCTGAGTGGTATACAGATCAAGAAATTACTCAATGGCACGTGTGGGACGATATGGCTCGAGATTTTGTCCGCCAATTCCAATATAATGTAGACATCGCTCCCGACAGAAACTCCTTGTCCAATTTGAAAAAGAAAACCGCGGAAAACTTTCACGAATATGATATCAAATGGCGTGAGAAAGCTTCCAGGATAAAGCCTCCAATGGACAAAATTGAAATGGTCACGGTCTTTCTGCAGGCCCAAGAGGCTGTCTACTTCTAGAACACGATGTCTGCTGTGGGTAATCCATTTGCGGCGGCTATTAAAATCGGGAAAATTGTTGAAAACGATTTAAAAACAGGTCGAATCTTAAGTCATGCTGCTTTTAAGGTCACATTACAGTTTGCTCAGAATGATTCAGATGGTTTGATGAATAGAAATGCGGTTGAAGAGGGAGCTATGATGGTTTCAAGCTCGAGGGGGCCCGCAGGTCATTCAGCCGATCATATGCGCCTCCTATCGTCCCACCACACTATTATGCCCTTCAAGATACTGCTTATGTCATGGCATCAAGATGCTGCTTATGTTGTGGCACCGCCTCCCTATCCGGTGATGAGCGCGCAATCTTACACGCAGCCACAACATCACACAAAACCGAGCTCCGCCTCCCAGATATGCCCATCCTTACCAAGCTCCATATAATCCTCAACCAAATGATTCCCAATAAAATCCTCACCCAAGAGAGCCTTTCAGAAAGAATCATTTCACCCCTATTGGTGAATCGTATTCAAACCTGTTCTAAAAGCTAATCAGGCTAAACATGTTGCAGCCAGTGGCCCCGAACCGGCCAAACCCTAAGTCCCCCTCGCACCGAGCTGATGCTAAATGTGAATACCATTCTGGAGTAGTAGGACACAGTACAGAGGACTGTTGGTCCCTTAAAAGGGCAATTGAAGATTTGATTAAAGCTGAAAGAATTATTTTTCAGGATGAAGAGGCTCCTGATGTGATGAACAATCTGTTGCTTGCCCACAACAACGGGCCAATATGATTTGTGAAGATGGGGGATTTGATCTGGCACTGAAGGCCATTAAAGCCATTGTCGAGATATAAGAAAAACAAAAAAAACAGTTGCCAAGCCTGAAAGTTCTCCTTCAGACGGGAGTCTCGGTAGCCAGTCTTGCTACCCTTTCTGTATCCGGATTATCTCAGGGTGTGATACAGATGTTTTACCTTATTATCTTACTTTCTGATGTGAACACTTATATCTTCAAAAAAAACTAAAAAAATCAAAAATTAAATGAAATGAGTCCAGGAATGTCTCTTTTCTTAATCTTGTCATTTTTCTTTCTTATTCTCTTTTTAGTTCTGTTAAATGCAGATTTCAATAACATGACATGCTTGCGGACTTCATGCCCAGATCTTGAAAGCTGTCAAACCTCGAAATAATGAATCAAGGTTTAGATCGTAATGAAGATAAAGTCTAAGGAAATAAAACAAAGAGTTGGAATAGCTGAAGAAAAATTGGTTTCGGAATTGAAAAGGTCCATACATTACAACAAGAGTACTGCCAAAGGAGTGCGTTATACTCGGGACACATCGAAGGAAATGTCCCTGAAACAACTGTCAATGAAAATGCAATCGAAAGGTACTATGTTGGATCCTTTATATAACATTAATGTTCTCCAGTTGGGATGAAGAAGGATTTTATTCTCGTTATCCAAACATTACCAACCATTTGCAAACCCTTTGAGCCGGTTACTCTTCTTTGATTACCCATTTTGGAACTTGAAAGTGTCACTAAAAATTTTTTGATTGAAAGAAAAGAAAAGAAAGGTACAAAAATGAAACAAAAAAAAAAGAGGAAAAAGAAAGATGCAAAAAAAAGGAAGAAAAGACAAAGAAAATGAAAAAAACAAAAAAAGAGAGGAAAGGGAAAGGAAAAATAAAGAGAAAACAAAACAAAACAGAAAAACAAAAGAAAAATCAAAAACAAAGTTTCCTGAACTACGTTCGACTTGATTCCGAAAAGATACGTAGGCAGCATCTCTCTGGGGTTCAGTCACACCAAAACAAAAATCCAATTTCCCCGAAAAGTTGAAACTGGGGCGGAAGTTATAATGGTCCGGTGATGGTTTCACCCGAAAGGTTCCAGAGTTGTAATTCAATCCAAATTCTTTTTTCCCCAAACCTTGTTCAAGTCTTTTCGATCAATCGGCAAAGAGTTTCAAAATGGGAGGATAAAGTTATTTGGATCTGATATAACAAAATGAGAGAAATAAAATGAGAGAGTCTTATTGGTGAAAACCCACACGAGCACCATGAGGCGATAGTAAGCAGAGAAATTGAAATGAGAGAGTCTTGTTAGTGAAAACTCGCAAAGAGCACTATAAGGTGATGGTGAGAAAATAAATGAGTCAGGTCAGCTCGTGAAAACCCGCAAAGGGCATCCCTGATCGAAAAGAGGATCTTCACAGCCACCGGCGCCGACTAAGTCCTAGCAAGGTTTCTCTAATTTTTGAAGAAAAAGTTGTGATGAATATATGAGAGTCGGACGGTTTACACAGATCAGGCATCCAGTCCAAAAGGCATGTCATCATTTTCCTTTATACATTAAATAACAAATAATGAACTTTATAGAAATAACTATGAAGTCTTTAACAAACTTAATATTTAACAATCCTATAACCATCACATAATCCGATGTCACAAATGCATGAGCAATTTCTAAGAAATAATATAATACAACAACCGTCCGGAATACAATATTGGACAGAAAATAAATACAGGTAACTGAAAGAGACCGTGCTGGCTGCGGGTCACCTCGAGAAATGCAGCTCGCCTATGTCTCCGTATCAAGTATGCTGCTACGTCCAGTAGGCCACTAGAGTTACATATACCTGTGCAGCAAAAATGCACAAAAGTGTAGTATGAGTACGAAAATAACGTGTACTTAATGAGTATCCCGTCTAATCTCGAAGAAGTAAAGATAAGATGGTCGACTTCGACACTTACTAATGGTCCAATAATGATATATCAATAATATGTTAAATCGTGGATTTTTATAAACATGATATAATTCAATAGGTTGAAGCAAACGAAAAACTCTTCCTTTTATAGGAAATTTCCAAATTTCTTTTCGTCATTTATACAATTATTCTCAAGCAGGGAAGAGGCTATAACAACGTCAATAAGTTTCAAGGCAAACAATACAAGCATGCGCAAATCATGCCAAGGCGTACGACCCGCTCCAACAGAAAATAAACTGTGTACTGCCGAGGGTCGAACGGCGCGAACCATATATGCATCTATTACCCCGCTCGCGAATCATACATGCGACGCGGTCAAATATAAATAAACACAACAATCAGTCAATCAAGGATTCATTAGGGAACAACTATCCAAAGAAAATCCAATTCTCTTTTAAAAATCCAAGAAAATAAAGTTTAATCTTCTTAGAAATTTATTTACTAATTCGTTGTGATTTAAGCAAATCAGATGTCAGTAAGTTTACAAATAATCCAAGGATAGCATACTTTTGGGTCCTAGACTACCCGGACAATAGCATAATAGTAGCTACGCAGGGACTCCCGTCGCCTCATGCGTACTAGCCCCCACAAATAGGAGAAAATATCCAATCAATTCACCTATGGGGACAATTCCCAGTTATAAGGTTAGAAAGGAGACTAACCTCGCTCTGAAGATCCATAACCGGCATTCCACGCCCTTTCAACGACTCAAATCGATGAACAAAGCTCCAAAGCTAGCCAATAATGATACCAATCCATTAATATATACTTAATTATTCATTACAACCCAATTTATAACCATTCCTAACCCCGATCGAAAAGTTGAGAAAAATGCCCTCAGGCCCACGTTCCCGGATTTCCAAAACTTTTTTAAAAGTTAAGCTTAACCATGACTCCATGAACTCAAATATATGATTTTCTCTTAATTGCATACTCAAAATCGTGGTCAAATTCCAAGAATATCAATTTTCTAGGTTTTCCCTCAACCCCAAATTTTCTACAAATTTCCATGTCTAAATCCATATATAAACCTTGTATTTAACTCAAAGTTAGCATAACTTACTTATCTCATAATGAATGAGGTAACCACCTATCCAAGAGCTCCAAAATTGCCTAAGATATGAGTGAAATTGAGAAAAAATGACTTTGAGCCCGTATTAAATGAACCTTACTGCCTAGCGATTTCCGCATCTGCGGTCAGGGGACCGCATCTGCGAAACAGGGGAGAAAGGGCTGGAACCGCATTTGCGGTCTCCAGGCCACATCTGCGATTCCTGGCTTGGGCCGCTTCTGCGATAGGAGAACCGCATCTGCAGTCCAAGAACCGCAGACGTGGTTATGACAGAATCAACAATCCTTCAGCCTTCTCAAAATTTCAAAATTCGATCCATTAACCACCCGGAATCAACCCGAGACCCCCGGGACCCCAACCAATCATACCAACCAGTTCCAAAATGCATTATGGACTTGCTCGGGGTCTCAAATCATATCAAGCAACGCTAAAACCACGAATCGGCCTCCAATCCAAGCTTTATGAACTTTTGAATTTCAAACTTCTACTTTTGATGTTTAAACATATCAAATCACGTCCGATTTATTTCAAATTTTGCACGCAAGTCATATTCGACATCACGGACCTACTCCAACTTCCGAAATTGTATTCCGACCCCGATATCAAAAAGTTCACTTCCGGTCAAACTTCTCAAAAACCTTCAAATTTCTATCTTTAGCCAAATGACTCCAAAATGACCTACGGACCTCCAAATTCACTTCCAGCCGCACTCCCTACCCCAGAATCACCATACGGAGCTTCTCCCAGATTCGGAATCCCAAACAGACATCGATAACATTGAAATGAACTTCAGGACAAACTTATGAAATTTCTTCTAAAATGCTAACTTCCACAATAGGCGCCAAAACGCTCCCAGATTATCCAAAACCCGAACCGGGCATGCGCCTAAGTCCGAAATCATCATATGAACCTGCTGGAACCTTCAGATCCCGATTTCAAGGTCGTTTACTCAAAAATCCCATCCTAGTTATTTCTTTCAACTTTAAGCTTCCGAAATGAGAATTTTCTTCCCAAAACAACTCCGAATTTCCCGAAATTCAACTCCGACGATGCTTACAAGTCATAAAACCTGAAATGAAGCTGCTCATGGCCTCAGACTGTTGAGCGACACGCTGGGGCTCAAAATAACCGGTTGGGTCATTACATGTTGTACTCTATTCGATTTTTCTTAGAAGTTGTTTATGCACTTGTGACACCGGATTCTGGGATGCCTATGAAGTATTTTGTATTAATTGCTTATCATTTAATTTGAATTGAAGAAATTATCTTTTATTTGGTAAATTTTGAGGAAAATCATAGATTTCAAGAGTATTAATTCTCTTCCCAAATCAACTTCGAACTTCCCGAAATTCAATTCCGACCATGCGTACAAGTCATAACACCTTAAATGAATCTGCTCATGGCCTCAGACTATTGAATGACGCGCTAGGGCTCAAAACGACCGGTCGAATCGTTACATTCTCTCCCACTTAAACATATGTTCGTCCTCGAACGTGCTGAGAACTACACTGATTTAGTCTGAAATCATTGTTTAACATCTCATGCACCTTCCCATGCTACCTCAACTTAGTTGAGTACTAGCTTGATCAATTCTGAAGATATTTCCTTTTATTCAAGCAATAAGCCTTAGAGTCCAATTCCAACATCCGAAATTCTACGCTAGGCCTGTTTCCAACATACGCTCATCATGTCAATCACTACATGCAGTACCAAGAGGTGGCTGCATACCTTAGCAAAATTCACACCTTGCACCATTTTACTCATAGGATCACAATAACATTCTCTGATCAATTTAATCGAAATTCCACGAATCTGATGCTCCCATTGCACCTCATGACCTACATAGGTCTTGCTCTAATTCTTACAATACCGCCATGACGGAAGAGATGTGTAAAAATTCATAACCGACTGTTAAATCAACAAATAATTAGTGTCGCACCTCCTTTTCTGCTACCGCACCCGCGAAGGGCGTGGTATGGGAGTTTTTTCAATTAAAGGACAATCGAAACGGGATTTGATTATTGAGAAAATGGAGTCGCCACTTGAGAGATTTATGGTGTCCCAAGTCACCGGTTTGAATCCCGAATCGAGGAAAAAGTTGACTCCGTATTACAGTCTACGAACCAGAAATCCGGATAAGGAATTCTGTTAACCCGGGA